>ML432688.1:0-123039 GCA_005239525.1 Nicotiana knightiana
ATATATATATATATATATATATATGTAGTAGCCAACATATAGGTGTTATTAAAGTCATACGTATCGGCCAATGGCAATTAAGTAATTCCACCGAGTAAAGTTATTTTAGTCATATGACCTATGATATTACATCGTTTTGATTCATAGTAATATAATAGATGTTTATATAGTTTCATACGTTAAGGTCATACGTATCAGCCAATGGCAACTGTACAAGTTCACCGACTAAGGTTGTAGTAGTCACATGACATATGATAATAACATCGTTGCGATTCATAGTAATATTATAGCCGTTTATATAGTTTTATACATTAAGGTCATACGTATTGACCAATGGCAACTAAGTAATTCCACCGAGTAAAGTTGTTTTAGTCATATGACCTATGATAATTACATCGCTGCGATTTATAGTAATATAATAGTCGTTTATATAGTTTCATACGTTAAGGTCATACGTATCGGCCAATGGCAACTGTACAAGTTCACCGACTAAGGTTGTAGTAGTCACATGACCTATGATAATAACATCGTTGCGATTCATAGTAATATTATAGCCGTTTATATAGTTTTATACATTAAGGTCATACGTATTGACCAATGGCAACTAAGTANCCATACGTATCAGCCAATGGCAACCGTACAAGTCCACCAACTAAGGTTGTAGTAGTCACATGAACTATGATAATTACATCGTTGCGATTCATAGTAATAATATAGCCATTTATATAGTTTCATACATTAAGGTCATACGTATCGGCCAATGGCAACTAAACAATTCCACCGAGTAAAGTTGTTTTAGTAATATGACCTATGATAATTATATCGTTGCGATTCATAGTAATATAATAGCCGTTTATATAGTTTCATACGTTAAGGTCATACACGATGATTATCATTCAAACTTAACCTCATTTTCTACATAAAATATTTATATTAGAATCTTGATAAATTAAAATTAAAATTTAATTTTTTTATTTTCCAATAAAATAAAAAACTAATTTATTCCTTACACGATGATTATCATCAAATTTTTATACTTTATTTATACTAACTGAAAAATTGTGTGCTTAGTTGCATTAAAAATATCTATTTGTCCAATCTATACTTCTATTTTATATACGGAAAGGAAGTCAGTTAGTTTTAAAGGAAATCAGTTAGTTTTATAACTACCTCGAGGAGGGGATCGAAATGGACATATTGTGGCAATTTTTTTTACTCCTTCGTATCGTTTATTAACAATGACAACCCTTAGAGAAAAAAACTAATGCCTACACTGTTGAACAAATTGTGGCAGTTATTTTGTCAGTTTTTTTTAATTTTATTTTTTTTATTTATATTGTGGCAATTATTTTGTCAGTTTATGCCAATTTAAAAACCTCCACTACAACTACCACAATTAGTTTTGTTTACGTTTCATACAAATATTACAAGAATAAACTCATATCAAATTATTTGTCTCTTCTTTTTTGTGACAAAAAGATGAGAGGGAAATATTAAGTTTTCTGGTAACAGACAAACAACAAAATTTGCATATATTAACAGAAAATAACTGCCACAATATAAATAATAAAAAATAACAGAATTTGCAACACAAAATGGCATTAACAAACAATAAAATTTGCAAGATAAATAGCAGAATTTGCAACTCAAAATGGCATTAACATAATAATAACATAATATTAACAGAAAATTAAGAGAATAGTGTTTAACACAAAATTAACACACGGCATATACCAATCCTACTTAATTTGAACTTTTAAAATAATTTCTGCTTCAAATGATGCACACTGAAATTCTGGCCGCTCAGTTAGTGCTTTGATACTTTCACTATCTTCATAGGTTAATGCCTCAATTTTAATTCTCAGAAGAGCCGGAGACTTCGCCAAAAGAAGCTTGAGCAGTTGCAAGTGAGGATTTATCCGTCGAATACTCCTAATCACAATGACTCTAAGGTTGTTGAATGTTGTATCTTCAAACCTTTCTTCCAAGTCAATGTTATTCAGAGCCAAAGGTACCTCACTATTATCCACCTAAGAATTAAAAACAATGGAGATGTTTAAGTAAGAACACAAGCGACGAAATATAATTAAGTAAGAACGCAAAAGAAAAGACCTATGACGATTAAGTAAGAACCTTGATTTTCAGATATTCCAAACATGGGAAGCTTCTCATCAAGCACAAAACACAAGCGACGAAATATAATTCACTCTGATAAAGATCATTGAGGTAAAGATGTTTCACACAGTCAACATGAAAGGGAAGATTAGTTGGTACTTGACCTGCACTTGCAACCAATATCTAGAAAAAATATCCCAAATTAAAGGTTGGCTCATAGTACAAAATATGTTCCATATATGAAAATGCATTACGGTTAAGTTATGAAACATTTACCTTGACACTACGGTTATCCAAATTAAGATTTTCCAGCGCACAAAAAGACCCAAAGAACCTAGTAATGTGATGTCTTGATTCCAAAATATAGTTTCCCCTAAGAGCAAGCGATAATTGTGCCAGAAGATGAATTGTTTTCAACTTACTCTACATTTGAATTCAAGGGACTTCAGTTTGGAGGCATTAATTTCAATGACACCACTGAAACTATCTGATATTTCAAGCACCAATTTCTCGAGCAACGGGCACTGAGAAATTAAGCTTCCAAGCAATATGGACAAAACAGTGACATTGTATAGCTTCAAGCTAATTAACATTCCAAACCCATTGAAGGCTGGTGGAGGAGATAATAAACAATCTTCAAGAGATAGATGCTTCAAATTCAAACATTTGAAAAATGAAGCAAGCAATTTGTATGGTATTTCCCTAATCGGAAATTTTAGAATAAAATTTTCAATGACACTTTCAAAGAGGAACCCTAACAACCTTCTAACATAAGTAAAGTCTTCCAAAAATGGAATTGAGAGTGTAAAATGTTTAACTTGTCCTCCATGAAGATCCAAAATGTGGCG
The DNA here is from genome assembly GCA_005239525.1 of Nicotiana knightiana. Classification (NCBI taxonomy): domain Eukaryota; kingdom Viridiplantae; phylum Streptophyta; class Magnoliopsida; order Solanales; family Solanaceae; genus Nicotiana; species Nicotiana knightiana. The sequence goes on from ML432688.1 coordinate 2,964, forward strand.
GACAATATTTTTAAAGTAACTTGGTTGGTCTATTTTCCAAAGGATTTGATCAAGAGTAATTGTGGAATTCCACACCATTTATACCGCCATTTCCTTGATAGAATGCTTATTCTAACAGCATTTGGGAATGCCATAAGTACTAGAATATGATCAAGTACTTCCTCAGACAGATTGCTGAGTAAATCGAAAGGTAAAGTTTCAATGCAAATTCTTTTATTAACTAGCGACATCATATTAGGATTAGGGCTATAGGGATCAGAAAAACTAATGAGAATAGTACTAAGATTAAGTTAAAGAGAACGAAACCTGTTGAAATTTTTTTGGAAGAAGAAGAAGAAGCGAGAAACCTGTTGAAAAACTCTGAAGATGGAGCGCCAAGGGAGCATGGGGATCCACAGACTTGAAATTTTGGGCGGATAAATTCATACACTTATACAGAAACTTTTAGAGTTCAATTCTATAAAAAACGAAAACTTATCAAACACATAAGTCTTAATAGGTGTTTTGGTATTAGTGCTTAGTTAATGAGTGAGGGGTCGGGAGATCGAATCTCTCCCTTAACATGGTCAATTTTAATTTCTTCTTTTCACCCCAATCATTTTTTTTTCAATACAAAATAATTATACCATTAGGTACATTTTTTATCGTAATAACATAATGATTTAGTAATATTATAGTCTTTTATATAGTTTCATACATTAAGATCATACGTATCGGTCAATGGCAACCATACAAGTCCACCGGCTAAGGTTGTTGTAGTCATATGAACTATGATAATAACATCATTGTGATTCATAGTAATATTATAGCCGTTTATATGACTTCATACATTAAGGTCATATGTATCGGCCAATGGCAAACATACAAGTCCACCGGCTAAGGTTGTTGTAGTCATATGAACTATGATAATTACATCGTTGCGATTCATAGTAATATAATAGTTGTTTATATAATTTCATACATTAAGGTCATACATATCGGCCAATGGCAACCATACAAGTCCACTGACTAAGGTTGTTGTAGTCATATGAACTATGATAATTACATTGTTGCGATTCATAGTAATATAATAGTCGTTTATATAATTTCATACATTAAGGTCATACGGATCGGCCAATGGCAATCATACAAGTCCGCCGGCTAAGGTTGTTGTAGTCATATGAACTATGATCATAACATCATTGTGATTCATAGTAATATAATAGTCGTTTATATAATTTCATACATTAAGGTCATACGGATCGGCCAATGGCAATCATACAAGTCCGCCGGCTAAGGTTGTTGTAGTCATATGAACTATGATCATAACATCATTGTGATTCATAGTAATATAATAGTCGTTTATATAATTTCATACATTAAGGTCATACGGATCGGCCAATGGCAATCATACAAGTCCGCCGGCTAAGGTTGTTGTAGTCATATGAACTATGATCATAACATCATTGTGATTCATAGTAATATAATAACCGTTTATATAATTTCATACATTAAGGTCATACGTATCGGCGAATGGCAACCATACAAGTCCGCTGGCTAAGGTTGTTGTAGTCATATGAACTATGATAATTACATCATTGTGATTCATAGTAATATTATAGCCGTTTGTAGAATTTCATACATTAAGGTCATACGTATCGGCCAATGGCAACCATACAAGTCCGCCGGCTAAGGTTGTTGTAGTCATATGAACTATGATAATTACATTGTTGGGATTCATAGTAATATAATAACCGTTTATATAATTTCATACATTAAGGTCATACGTATCGGCCAATGACAACCATACAAGTCCGCTGGCTAAGGTTGTTGTAGTCATATGAACTATGATAATTACATCATTGTGATTCATAGTAATATAATAGTCGTTTATATAATTTCATACTTTAAGGTCATATGAATCGGCCAATGGCAACCATACAAGTCCGCTGGCTATGGTTGTTGTAGTCATATGAACTATGATAATTACATCGTTGCGATTCATAGTAATATAATAGTCGTTTATATAATTTCATACTTTAAGGTCATATGAATCGGCCAATGGCAACCATACAAGTCCGCTGGCTATGGTTGTTGTAGTCATATGAACTATGATAATTACATCGTTGCGATTCATAGTAATATAATAGTCGTTTATATAATTTCATACTTTAAGGTCATATGAATCGGCCAATGGCAACCATACAAGTCCGCTGGCTATGGTTGTTGTAGTCATATGAACTATGATAATTACATCGTTGCGATTCATAGTAATATAATAGTCGTTTATATAATTTCATACTTTAAGGTCATATGAATCGGCCAATGGCAACCATACAAGTCCGCTGGCTATGGTTGTTGTAGTCATATGAACTATGATAATTACATCGTTGCGATTCATAGTAATATAATAGTCGTTTATATAATTTCATACATTAAGGTCATACGTATCGGTCAATGGCAACCATACAAGTCCACCGACTAATGTTGTTGTAGTCATATGAACTATGATAATTACATCGTTGCGATTCATAGTAATATAATAGTCGTTTATATAATTTCATACATTAAGGTCATACGTATCGGCCAATGGCAACCATACAAGTCCGACGGCTAAGGTTGTTGTAGTCATATGAACTATTATAATTACATCGTTGCAATTCATAGTAATATAATATCCGTTTATATAATTTCATACATTAAGGTCATATGTATCGGCCAATGGCAACCATACAAGTCCACCGGCTAAGGTTGTTGTAGTCATATGAACTATGATAATTACATCGTTGTGATTCATAATAATATTATAGCCGTTTATATAGTTTCATACATTAAAGTCATACGTATCGGCCAATGGAAACCATACAAGTCCATCGGCTAAGGTTGTTGTAGTCATATGAAATATGATAATTACATCGTTGCGATTCATAGTAATATAATAGCCGTTTGTATAATTTCATATATTAAGGTCATATGTATCGGCCAATGGCAATCATACAAGTCCACCGGCTAAGGTTGTTGTAGTCATATGAACTATGATAATTACATCATTGTGATTCATAGTAATATTATAGCCGTTTATATAATTTCATACATTAAGGATACATATCGGCCAATGACAACCATACAAGTCCACCGGCTAAGGTTCTTGTAGTCATACGAACTATGATAATTACATCGTTGCGATTCATAGTAATATAATAGCCGTTTATATAATTTCATACATTAAGGTCATATGTATCGGCCAATGGCAATCATACAAGTCCACCGGCTAAGGTTGTTGTAGTCATATGAACTATGATAATTACATCGTTGTGATTTATAGTAATATTATAGCCGTTTATATAATTTCATTCATTAAGGTCACATGTATGACCTTATTTATATAATATTAAATATATAATTATAATATATTTTTGGTTAATCTTAATTATAATAAAAGTAAAATCATGATAATAAAAGGAAAAATCATATTTTTTGTATTTTTTCTGTAATATATTAGGAGGGAAAACAAGATGACATTTTTGGACTCAAATGTTAAATTCAATTTTCGGAGGGAAACAAAGTGAAAGGTAAAAATACATCGTTTGGAGGGAAATTGAAAGTTTTTACTCTTTATATATCTCTTAAACACAAGAACAACATATCTCCAACCCTCTAAGCAAAATAAATACTTTAAACATGAATGTGGGCGGATTGATCGAAGAAGAATCTATCCATGGTTTCGAATGAAAGTGCCCAGATCGTACATTAGGCATGATTATCTGGTAACTTTATTTTTTTAAATTTTCATGATTTTCAACTGTTGATTATCCCAACTAGCAATGAACCCTGAACCCTGTCTTTACACTATGTTCTTGCAGTTTCTTTCAAAGAGTATATGTGGCTATCTTACTCCTATTTCGGTTAACACAACTCTTCGATGTAATGGGAAGGAGTGGGATGTGACTCTCACAAGTGGTGTTCGGAGAAGACTCGTCAATGGGTAAAAAAAATTTGTTGTCGACAATAATCTGAAGAAAGGGAATGTTGTTCTCTTTGAACTAGTTCAGGCTACATTAGAGGTTGTGATCTTCTATGTTCAATAGTTAGAATTAATTAATGCTTAGCTTGATAATTTATTATCTTTAGTTATTTGTAATGATAAAATTATAGATCAAATTAATGGATGAGTTCCGTTAATGGATTAGTATGATTGTTCTTTATAATATTGTTTGTCTTTTTCTATTTATTATTGTTATATTTATTTATTTTAATAAGACTAAACCAAACCTAACCCCTAACCCCTAAACCTAAACCTAAACGAACCTAAACCTAAACCTAAACCTAAACAAGGATAAAATAATTTTATATGGATTTATCTAGACTTCTAAGATCAAGACTACTATACGGCAGAAGTTTAAAAAAAAATCCAACATCTGTGAATTGCATGCCACTATATGACAGAATTTTTTTATTTAAAAAAGAAATAAAAACCAAAATGTGTATAAGCAGATGGATAAAGACAAGTTCCTATAATTAATTGTAATCATAGAGGAGAGTAATGGTTGTATGGATGAGTTTAATGGGAATAGATGAGTGAAATCGACTACTGGGGGAAGTGTAATGGTTGCATCAATGAGTGGAAGAGGCTACTGAAAAGTGTAATGGATGCATAGAGGAGTGGAAGGGGCTGCTATGATGTGTTATATCCGCACTAGAAACCGTAATGGTTGCATAGAGTCTCTACAAAATAGATTAAGTCCTATCAGAAAGTGGAATAGTTATTATAATTGAGAGATTACCATATAATTCTCCCTATATATTTCGGAAAATATGGCAGACCTACATAACTCAATCAAACTTAAACTACTACTACATCTAAGCATAGCGATGAATATGACTCCCACCAAGAAAGCTATTGAACAACCACTCCATGGTTCACCAGTCAGTCACAATATTATCTACCAAGATCTAAAGCGTGACTATATAAGCTGAAGCGTGAGGTTAATTAATTAATCGAGAGGGTGGTACGTGATTCAAGCATTGACTACTTAAAATGTGTGATGTTGGAAGAACATCATCTTACTTCTCTTTATGTTATGCTTGACGATATGACCATCCCCTCAGTCCAGAATGGTGCTAAGAGGAATTCTGATTGTCATCACTAGCGATGCCAAATCCGCCTCCAAGACATCAAAGTCTCTTTCCGTGAACCATAATATTGAGTAGTATATTTTGCTTGATTACATGTTTATCTACCTCTCCCCCCCCCCCCCCCCCCCCNAGGCCTTATGGTGATGTTTCTTTATTTTCCGTTTTTTTTCTTCATGTTTTGGTGATGTTATCATGAATTTTCATATTAATGAATGAATTATTATGTTTTGAATCTTTTTCTTTTCTTAATGATCGTTTGATTCAAGTTAACAAAACAGTCATATTGTCTTCAATATTTCAACTGTTCGTTTTATGCCTAGTGAAATGAAAGTACTAATATTAACATTTGTAAAGATTTATTAAGGTCCTTTAAAATTGGTCAATTTTTTTTCTAAATTAATATAGCACATTGATCTCAATAATAACATTTCAAATTCAATATTTCAACTGTTCGTTTGATGTCAAATGAAATGAAAGTACTAATACTAACATTTGTAAAGATTAATTAAGTCCTTTAAAATTGGTTAATTTTTTTTCCAAATTAATATAGCACATTGAGCTCAATAGTAACATTTCAAATTCAAACTGTTCGTTTGATGCCTAATGAAATGAAAGTAGTAATAGTAACATTTGTAAAGATTAATTTAAGTCCGTTAAAATTGGTCAATTTTTTTTCCAGAATTAATATAACACATTGAACTTATGACACCAATCCTGGACAATAGGAAAATGTATTGACAATAAAAGTGAAGATAGTTGAGTACTTGAAGATGCAATACTGAACTTATGAAGATAGTTGATGAGTACTTGAAGATATATAATTGGTTACTTATGAATCAAAGTAGTACGGATTAAAACAGGTGCAAAATGATAACACTTTGACAAATTAAAACTTCAGTTCAATTTATAATACTTTTTTTTTTAAATGATCAATCAAATGAACAATTTTGAACTCTTCATCCCTACAAACATTCCAGCTAACAACACATATGACATAACACTTTCTCCACTGCCATCTTCAACCCCAACATCACTTTCATCAACAAAAGAACTTGAAGATTGTTCTTCACTGGCAACATTTTCTTTTTGGAACTCATTGAATGCTGCTACAACTTCATCATAAGATTTGTAAGACTTGAAGATGCTTCCTTTGAAACCTATAACCATAGGAGCACACTCACACCAAGAGTTGTATAATCCGGATTTTTTACTACGAAATACCACATACACCTTCGACGATGCCGATATATTATCAGCTTGAGATCCATTTCTAAACTCGTTGAATGATGTTATGGCTTCATCATACGTTTTGAAGGCCTTGAAGATGCTTCCCTTGACACCAATAACCATAGAAACACACTGATGCCAAGAGTTGTACAATCCAAGCCTCTTACCACGAAACACTACATAAACTTTTGAAGCATTATTCTTCTTCAAGTGGTCCATTCCTTAATCTAACAATAAGAAAAGATAAGAGATGAAGAAGGAGAAAACAAATTAAAGATAAAAATGTCAATGGGGGCTGTAAAAACTTCTTGGTTGAAGCACTCTATATTTAAGTGTTAGAGTTAGAAAGTATATAATATGTTTTTAGTTTAGTGATACAGTAATATAGAAATGGAAATATAGTAATTTAATCGTATTTTTTTTAGTATACTATGCGTGTATTTCGTTTAAATGATATAATACATGTATATGAGTATAAATTGCTTTATAAAAAATAATGTAGCATGCATGTGTAAATGTGAAAGAAGCATGGGGAATGTAAGATCATTAAACTAATAAGAGAGAATTAGAGGGAAAACAACAAAAAATACTAAAGGGTATATCTGGAAAACGAAAATAACTAAATATCAATTATACCCTTAAAAGCCGTGCGAAATTACCATAATACCTCCAATTGAGACGTTTGGGCCAAAACGAGTTTGGCCAAATATATTTTCCAGAAAAGTTATAGCCAACAAGTATCAATAAAGACCTTAAATTTAATGAGCTACAATCATATTTCATGACATTCCATGCCAGTAATTCCGAGCAATGATTAATACACTAAGAGTGCGTAGGACCAATTCGACATGAAGCACTCAAAAGTGGTTTTACTTAAAGAAGTCGTATTAATTTGTATAGTAGTACGCAGCAAGTACAAAACCATAATATTCGTAAGATAATTAATGCCTAACACAGTTACAACCTTATATAGCAAATTCCAAAAGCACAGCTACCTAGCTTGTAGAACAAAGGAACAATTTTGTTGAAACAAAATTATGTGAACACAAGTTTTAGGTGCAATAGTCAGAGGGGTTTTGGCAGCATAAAGTATATAAGCCAGCCACACGAACCCATAATTGTGGAATACGAATCAGCAAACAAATAAAATTTCATTTACTTCTTCCGTTTATTATTACTTGTCCACTATATTAAAAGTATGTTTGGAAAGCCACGTAAGAATTGAATTTGAGTATAATTAGGTGTAACTATACAGTTTGTCATGTTTGTTTAGCCAAGTAATTACTTGATCATGAAATTGGATATAACTAAAGGGGTGTAAACACACTCCAATTCTCAAGAGGAGACGAGAATTGGTGGTAATTACACTATACAATTACAAGGTTGCTTTTTTGTTTTTACTTTAATTTATTTTCTTTATAATTTTTTATTTCTACTATTTTACTTTTTTAATTTTATTTTTACTTTTTAATCTCTTTGTACATTATTTATCTTTTATTTCTCTACCTTTACTTCTTATGATTCCATATAATTGCTTATATTTTATTTATTATTTATTTTATTATTCTATTTTTTGAAGCTACACCTCCTAATATTAGAAATAATAAGTCACTAACAAACTTGGGATATAATGAGTGATGCAATAAAGTGGAATTTCATTATTGAATGTGGTTATAAACTTATTATGTTTCCTAATCTTAAGTAGTAGTGGGACTTACAATTATTATGTGGGAATTTGACATATTGTAAACTATTTTTTTTTTTTTTTGAATTTCTATATTGTGTTATATTCATGGTTCCAATTTACTTATTTTAGTAGTATTGGCTCACATTGCATGTTGATCAATATAGTTAGAATTGATAGATTAACTTTGTCAAACATTTGAATAATGTTATGACATTATATTTATAAATATTAATTTATTTTATTAAATATGAATTCCATGACGTTCTTACAAAACGTATGTATAAAAATTATAAAAATATATGATTACTAGTTAATGTATATTAACGAAAAAATATATATCTTATATACCAAATATAATATCATTTATACTTATAAAAATTTATAGGCATACATTTATTATATTAAGTTAAAAATTTATAGGCATACATTTATTATATTAAGTTTTAAGTATTGATAATTACTTCATATAAAATTTAATCTAGTTGTGTATTACACTTGTGCAATCAAATAATAACTTTGTAATTACACTATGACAAACAAACATGTTGTCGTAATTGCACAACTGTAATTATTATGATGTATAATTACTATTCTAGTAATTGCATCAATTCTAATTACCTGGTGGCTTTCCAAACAGACCCTAAAAATATATTTTTACTTTACTTGTCCACCATACTAAATCAAGAGAAAGACAATTTTTTTTTCTGTTTTACTCTTATCATTAACTACTCGTTTCCAAATTATTTTTTAATACTTTTGAACATACTATTATTATTATGGATAAAATTATAAAATATATATTATTATTTTTTAAGGGACGTAAAAAGTACAAAGTGAACACCTAAAAATGAATGGTGGGAAAGATAATTTTAAATTATTGCACATGCAGCAATTAAACCACTTAGCCGTTGATCATTTCTGTGAAAATTATGATGAATCAACGGCTAAAGTTAATGCAACTAGCATGCCCATATGGCCATGCCCTTAAATATTAAATTCAATTAGTACATATCTTTTTCTTTTTTTTTTGATAGAATTATTTAATTGGAAACATACCAATATGACCCCATAATTTTTTGCAGGACAAGCGAAAGAGAAATTAAACCAAACCCAAACCCGGAAAAAATCAGTTCCCCCGTCGGAGCAACCCCACCAAAGAAAGATTCACAAATCACAAGAGCTAAGGGGGAAAAAATAAAAAATAAAAAGTAAAAAAACAAAAAGGGGAGAAATATTCAAAATCAAAACGCTGTCATTTGCTTAGCACCACTATTCAGCTAGGTGTGAAGTTGAATGTGATGTTTGATTACGAAGTATTCTGAGTTTTGTCATTTCTGCCCTTCTGTGGATGCTGCCATGGAATCAATTGGGTCGTATCGTTCACCTTCGATCTGTGAGTTCTCATTTTCACTCATTTCAATTCGTCTCTGTTATTCTTATGGTTGTTTTTGATTTTATATTTTATTATCAATTTTTAGTAACTGTTGCTTTCTAGGGTTTGAAAAAAGTGAAGATCTTTGAATCCGAGGGTGCGAAATCTAGCTAGGGTTTTGGTATTTGATTGCCCAGAGAGTGTGGGAAATCCCTAGAAATAAAGTTCGTTTTTGAAATGATTTGCTGATTAAAGTTTTGATTTTTTTATTGGTATCCGCAAAATAGCAAATTACCTTTTTGGCACAGCATTTTTCATTAATTCTCTTTTGTTTCTTTTGTTTTTCAGGTTTGGCGGAATTTTCATTGTAGTAGTAGAACATTGTGAAATTTCTTAGTTCGCCGTTATATAAATGGGGGACTCAAACTCAGTAGATGTAATACTGGAATTTTTACGGAAAAACAAATTTACAAGGGCCGAGGCCGCTTTGCGGGGCGAGCTGAATAATCGTCCTGATCTGAATGGTGTTCTTCAGAAGCTTACCATTGAGGACAAAGAGTTGAGCCAATCATCAGAAGGAGCAAATAGAGGGAAAGCAACCACAGAGACTCCGGGGACAACTTTTCGGAGTAGTGAAGATGTTTACAAGGAGACGAGTTCTAGGAGCAGCGGTGAAATATCCAAGGAGCTTATTGTTAAGGAGATAGAGTGTGGTGCTGGGAGAAATGGCTCGGACTGCAACTGGAAAAATGTCCAAGAGCAGAAGAAAGTTAATGAATCTGTTGGGACAAGTGACAAAAATTTCAGTTTTGCCAATAGTTCGGAAGATACTATCGATCTGTATTCGTGGAAATACACTCCTGTTAACGGTCCGGTTACTTCTTATCAGAATGACGGTGGAACTACTGGTACCATTGACCTCTCCGGTTTGGTGCGTTCTGGGAAGTCAAAGTTAAATTCTTCTGAGGTCTTTGATAGTAGTAAGACTCATGCAAAATATGAGGAGGATGTCAGCTTTAGTGAAAAGAGAACTTCTTGGCCTGGAAGTACTAGCAAAGACACTGTGCAACCTAAGCATGACAATAGTCGAATTATTGAGCTCAAGGAGGTCGATCACCAAATTAAGCTAAGTGGGGCATGCTCCAAAGATGTAATAATTAATAACCCTTGGTCGAAAAGTGATGAATTTACGCCCCCTTCATCTGAGCCTTGGAAAGACTGCACAGTTAAAACTGTTTTCCCATTTCCAAAAGGAGATGTCTCGACAAGTTATGATCATGACATCAGTAGTACTGATAAGAAAGAAGGAAAGCGGAAAACAGAGGTTAGTGATGTTAGGGCGGCAATAAAAGAACAAGTGGATGAGGTGGGAAGAGCTTTGTTTCTTGGGAAGACACAAGGAAGTGAACCAAAAGATTTCAGCGGCCTAGGCTTTTCATTTGTTTCTGAAAGCCAGAAAGAAGGATTCCCTAGGTTGCCACCTGTTAGATTGAAATCAGAAGAGAAGTCCTTCAGTATTCCTTGGGAGGAAAAGTTTGAACGAGGTGGACCTGCCTCAAGGATTAGTAACGCTGATGATACATATTTCATAGGTTCATTTCTTGATGTTCCTATTGGACAAGATGTTACTGGTTCAGGTTTGCTTCTTTGATGATCAACTTTAGCTTGTACTTTTAGAGGATAATAAATTTAGCCTGTGGTGTTCAACTTGCACTTTAACCTCCAGGTGCCCTGTTCTAGAGCATGTACTTCTTCCTAACTGATTTGAGTACAGTCCCATTGGCATTATTTCCCCAATGTAGGATTCTCATTAGCTTTGCTGAAATCATGGCTTTTCAGAGTCTTGGGACCAGGGGTGGAGCTAGCTTGAAAAATTATATTGTGCAAATAGGATAAAAACTTATTTTTTTCCTTTATATATATATATATATATAAGCTGTTGAATCCCCTCGACGTGAGGGAAAATTCTTGTAAAATGGCAAAGGGGGTTCAAAAATTGTTTTAGGTTACACGTTCAAATCCCATGTGTAGCATTTTTGAATGCCCTTGTATAAAATCCTGTGTCTTTTCCTGCTTCAAATGAGTAAATGGAGATCGATATCTTTATCATAGAAGAAATGACAGATGGTCCAGAATTTCTTGGACCAGAAATTTGTAATCTCAGAATGTTGTGAAGTAATAAAAAATATGGCTCCAAGAACTGGTTTTTTGGTTATCAAAGAAAAAGAAAATGCAGTTTAGAGGGTATAAACTTTGCATACAAGTCATCAATCTGGATATGTTTGATAACTGATCATTGTCGCTAACCAATGTATTGTAGCTGTATCACAAGATAAATGGCATTAACTGTTCAGTCCCCGGGATGCTTACTTATTCTCCTATAACCAAAAATAACTAGTTTTAACTGTTGAGTCCGCGGGATGCTTACTTATTCTCCTATAACCAAAAAAAAACTAGTATAAAATCCTATGATTGGTGTGTGAGGGAGCAGGCTTCAAAAACAAGTTATGGGATTCTTCAAGGGGAATCACTACTTCCTAGTCCATAGGATAAATGGTAAAACTTCAAGAAAACAAGTTGTATTATGAACTTACAACTCTGCATGTTTTTATAATTCATACTTCAAAATAACACAGTTGATATCAGAGTCATGTTTATGCTGGTTATGCGTTCATGTGAAGCATGTAAAACCTGTTCTTTTACTGCCTCCTCAAATAAAGACATTACAGCGGGAGCTTCTAGATATGAACTGTTCTTAGACCATTCATTGTCTCTCTTATCATATTTAAGTTTCCATTACAGGTAGTTTCTAGAATCTTTTTGTTCATGGCTTGTGCAGTAATCATCATTTCCTTACTGAATGTCAGGTGGAAAAAGGCCGGCAGGAGGTAGTTGGCTGTCTGTAAGTCAAGGCATTGCTGAGGACACTTCTGATCTGGTTTCTGGTTTTGCAACAATTGGTGATGGACTGAGTGAATCTATTGATTACCCCAATGAATATTGGGACTCCGACGAGTATGATGACGATGAGGATGTTGGCTACACAAGACAACCTATTGAAGATGAGGCCTGGTTTTTAGCGCATGAAATTGATTACCCCAGTGATAATGAGAAGGGAACAGGGCACGGGAGTGTTCCAGATCCTCAAAGAGGGCAAAACCGAGAAGAGGATGATGAACAATCTTTTGCAGAAGAGGATTCCTGCTTCTCAGGTGAGCGATATTTCCAATCAAAAGATGTTGATCCAGTTAGGCCCGCAGATGATCACATAGGGCTATCAGTACCTGAAATGTACAGGAGAACTAATGAGAATGATTTGATTGCCCAATATGATGGACAGTTGATGGATGAAGAAGAACTAAGTTTGATGCGAGCAGAGCCAGTTTGGCGGGGCTTTGTTACTCAAACAAATGAACTTGTCATGTTGGGGGATGGTAAAGTCCTAAATGAGTGTGGAAGGCCTCGGCCGGATGATATTTGCATGGACGATGATCAACATGGTTCAGTTCGGTCTATTGGTGTGGGGATTAACAGTGATACTGCTGATATTGGAAGCGAAGTGCGTGAAAGCTTGGTTGGAGGGAGTAGTGAGGGGGATGTTGATTACTTCCACGATCATGATTCCAGTATTGGTGGGTCCAGACACCTACCGCCCATTTCAGATAAGCCTTATTCAGAGAGATCAAAGAGAGAAAAGAAAACAGCTAAACATAGTTCTGACAAGTTTGTTACTGGGGTTGACAAAGGAAGTTTGGTGCAGAAAATGAATCACTTAGATGGAGGATTCTCATTTCCCCCTCCTAGAGATGGACAGTTAGTTCAAACAAGCTCGAGTAAATCTTTATGGTCAAACAAGTGCAACACTGTTGTCAGTGATGAAGCTGATGATTCGCTGGTGGCAAATGATGACATGCTTGCTCCATGGAGGCGCAAAAGCAGTGAGTCTTCACCTGTCAAGAGCTCAATAGATGAAAGCAATGCAAATGCTGCAGGATCAGAAAATTCTAGTCCTTCATCTTTTTCAAATTATGGCTATGCTGACCGAGAGGATGTAAAGAAAGAAGAGACAAAAATAGCTAGTGCAAGAGAAGAAGATGTAGGGGCGTCACTGGAGGATGAGGAAGCTACTGCAGTGCAGGAGCAAGTGAGGCAGATCAAGGCACAGGAGGAGGAATTTGAAACCTTTGATCTTAAGATTGTGCATAGAAAAAACAGGCATGTTCAATCTCCTATTGGCTATTATGATTCAGAGTAGGACATAATCCGCTTTAGCTGATTTTAATACTTTTCCTTTGCAATTGTTCTAGTCAGAGGAAATAGCTAGTTACTTGCAATGAGAATCTTCATATTTCGGTGCACTTAGCTGGTTTTTTTAACTCATAAAAACAAAATATGCTGGTTCTGTGTATATATCTTAAGCTATAATAAGGCCGAGACTGTTAATTGTGATGCATTTGAAAAAAGCACTGTGTCGCAAAATTGAAGTTCTACCAAGTAAATTGGGAACTTGTCCACAGCTCTATCTAAGGTCAGTAGTTGGTACTCTTTCTTTGGAAAGTGGCAGCTGGTCATTCTGGCGAAGGTGTACCTGTGGCGACGTTTTCCCTTTTAATAGTCGAAATTCTGCTTGGGTCTTGTTTATGCATGTGGATTTTATATATCCTTATTTAGATGAATCAAACATTTTTATAATAGAAGAACAAAAAAGAACATCATATGGTGCCCTGAAGATGTATCTTATATGCACACGTACTCATATTATATATATATATATATATATATATATATATATATATCTTTATATTCTTCTTTTAAGGAAGATCAGTTTATTTTAGAGCTAAGAGGGAGCTCAAATATACATGTCCTCAAACTAAGTGTAGTAGTCCACAATCCTTGCTAAGATTTCTTGCTGTAAGGGTGCTAGGCATTAGTGCCTACTGAACCTATATTTCATGCTTGACAGTGGCCAAGCTTGCTTAATAATTGAAGATGTACTTATTGATAAAAGTAAAAACCCCCCTTTGTCATGGCTAGTTCAACAACTGAGTTGCTGAGATTCTGGAACAGAATTTAACAAAGAAAGAAGAAGAATAGGTGGTGGAATTTGGTACCTGCAGGCATTTGGTGGACTATTTGGACTGAATGACTCTGCTGATTCTATATTAAGATAAAAGTCTAAATATATACTTTAATTTTGCGAATGGTGTATATTGGAAGATGTAAATGATGCTGAATCAGTTTTAGGACTCATTTGGTGGGTGCACTTGAGGAAGGTCTAAATCTGAGTCATCCAGTATCATTAAGTGAATTTGTTTTTCAGATTGAAGTCTTAATCATTCAGATCTCAACCATTTATCTTTTTACTAACAACTTAGTGAGTTTGAATAGATCTGAATGATTAAGACCCATAACAAAATTTTAATATGATTAATATGCTAGCCATTCAAGAATTTCTGTCATGAATTTTCCTCATCTGTTCTAGTTTTATGTTTAGAATTGACGTCTTTTGTTAATTGGATTTATCTTTTGGATCAGAACTGGCTTTGAGGAGGACAAGAATTTCCATGTCGTTTTAAATTCAGTTTTAGCGGGGCGATATCAAGTTACTGAGTATCTTGGATCTGCTGCATTTAGCAAAGCTATCCAAGCACACGACCTTCACACTGGCATGGATGTTTGTGTAAAGATCATAAAGAACAACAAAGATTTCTTTGACCAGAGTCTTGATGAAATAAAGCTTCTCAAGTATGTCAACAAGCATGATCCTGCTGACAAGTACCATCTACTTCGGTTGTATGATTACTTTTATTATCGAGTAAGTAAATTTTTTTGTTTTGATAAACTAATACTTCATTCATGTGTTGTGACTGCCTTGGTATACAAGTTGTTTACAGTGAGTAAAAACCGACACAAAAACATGATTCTCTACAAAATCTCTGAATCATACAACTCAGATAAAGTTATTTATATAAAAACAAAAAAAAAATCCCTAATTTGGACAAATTTTTTCGCATATCTTCAAAAGCTCCCCTATTTCTCTCTCTTAGAACCCACATTAGTGCTAGAGGAACCACACCCGGGGTTCAGCATCATCTTTCCGATGTCTGAATGCCCAGCTGAAACATAACATCTTTGACCGATGCTGGCATGACCCACCTTAGCTTTTCCTGCCTTGGTTTCTGAATTATGTTTTTATTTTTAAGTGCAGATCTTCTGATTCTGCATAAAAAGCTGGAGATTTTTCGATTGTATAAACAGCAAAAGATAAGATTCTCTTCATTTTAATCAGCACAAATATGCTCGATAAAAAAATCATCTCAAAGATGGGGCTTGGATATGTACAATTCAAAATCTCAATCTCCCTTTTGTTTTAGGAATCAAAGGAGATCTAACAAAGCTCTAAGTCATATACAATCAACATGTTATACAAATACCGAAAAGTACCAACCAATGTAAATGAACATTTGCATAGATTCAGGCTAGTCCTTGAAGCACCTCTGTTTTCTTTTCTACTATACCATCCAAAAGATGCGGGCTGGAAAGGTGAATTATACTTTCCTGTGTTCTTTGATTAAATTTCTATCCGACCAGCCTGCTAGCATGTCACTCACTGTTCTAAGAACTACCCAACCAAGTCCATATAAATTGAAAAACATGTCTTAAAGTTGTTTGGCCACTTTACAGTGTAGCTAAAGATGATTAAAATCTTTGGCTTCTGACTCACATATAAAGCATCTATTTCATATATTGAATCCCCTTCACTGCAGATCAGAATGAGTCAGCCAAGCTCATGGTCTGCAATGCAACAAAATCCAACAGCCTTAGGAGGAGCTTGACTTTTTCCCTAATGAACCTCCAAGGCCACTTACAACTGTGCTTAACAGATGAAAGTAGTTTGTGGCCAGATTTTACATAATTCGTACTGTCCTTCTGGTGTTGCCGCTTCAGTTTATCTGGAGTTTCTTGAAAATTAACGGCCCCTTCCAAATTCCCTAAAACTGAACCATCTTTACTTCCCAACCTTCGGAAGTCCTTCTAAATGCTAAGTTCAATTGTGTCTGTGATCTATGCTAGGCCACGGTCTTATCTGTTTCGAAAGCAAAATCATATAAGTAAGGGAACTCCGTTATGTATTATTTTGAATGATAAGCTGAAGAAACTTTTGGACTGTGACATGTTATTCGTCACTGATCCTTATGTTTGTTATCAGGAGCATTTGTTAATTGTATGTGAACTCCTGAAGGCAAATCTTTATGAATTCCATAAATTTAATAGAGAATCTGGAGGAGAAGTCTACTTTACGATGCCAAGACTGCAGGTTTGTTGCATGGCTATATCCATAAAGATTTTACATCATCGATGATGCTTCTCTTCTGTCTTTAATACTGATCTCTTGTGCAGTCAATCACCATTCAATGTTTGGAGGCTCTTCAGTTTTTGCATGGCCTTGGGCTTATACACTGTGATTTGAAACCCGAGAACATATTGGTGAAAAGCTACAGTAGATGTGAAGTGAAGGTGATTGATCTGGGAAGCAGTTGTTTTGAAACGGATCATCTTTGTTCCTATGTCCAATCCAGATCTTACCGTGCACCTGAAGTTATTTTGGGACTTCCATATGATAAAAAGATCGATATCTGGTCACTTGGCTGCATCCTAGCGGAACTTTGCACCGGCAATGTATGTTCCTTCTTTAAGCATTTTCTGATTATTAGCTCTTTATAAGTAATAAAACTATGATTCTGATGTTAGGGATCTTTTACCCGTCATACAAGGCATTACAAGTGTTCGTAAGCATGTGTTCCCTTTTTATTTCAATCCCTTGCCCTTTTTCCTCGCATTTTTAAGAGTTACAAGAGTTGATATCCGAGAAATGCGACAGATTACACGATGTTTTGGAGTTAGA
Source organism: Nicotiana knightiana (assembly GCA_005239525.1). Classification (NCBI taxonomy): domain Eukaryota; kingdom Viridiplantae; phylum Streptophyta; class Magnoliopsida; order Solanales; family Solanaceae; genus Nicotiana; species Nicotiana knightiana. The sequence continues at coordinate 20,271 of ML432688.1, forward strand.
TTTGGCACCAAAACCGTTGGAAACCTTAATGATCTCTGTCGTGTTCACCCTAATATCTAAGAACGTTTCTCGTGGCGTTAAGCCATCCATCTTCTCTAATGTATTATGTCAAAGTCCCATTCCTTTTTTAAAAGATCAGTATTCGTCCCCATGTTTTACTATACCAATTGTACTACAATGCATGTACTATGGTTTTTAAATGTGACATTGCTTGTGCTGCGTGACATTCTTTTTAAGTGTAAGGATGAAGCAAACCTATTAAAGTTGCATATGTAGCACAATTAAATGGAGACATCTCATCTGTTACGAATTAATATTTCATTTAAGTATATATTCTCTCTGGTAGACGTGGAATATTGGTGACAATTATAACATTTGCATATTGTTTGACAGGCAGGAGTAGTCAATCGACTTTAGTATGTGATACTAGTTAGACACGTGGTAGTTTGCTGAGAGCCAAATCCATCTTGAGTTACTAATATCCAACTAACATTTGCATATTGTTTGACAGGCAGGAGTAGTCAATCGACTTTAGTATGTGATACTAGTTAGACACGTGGTAGTTTGCTGAGAGCCAAATCCATCTTGAGTTACTAATATCCAACTAACATTTGCATATTGTTTGACAGGCAGGAGTAGTCAATCGACTTTAGTATGTGATACTAGTTAGACACGTGGTAGTTTGCTGAGAGCCAAATCCATCTTGAGTTACTAATATGCAACTATCCAATGGACAGAACAAAAGTAAAACAAAGAGCTAATGACAAATAGTCAACTTACTGCTCATACATCCTTCGCTAATAAGTGATTAGCAATGAAGCTTGCATTTTTCAAGTGTGCTTGTCATGAATACTTGTTTTATTTGATGCTCATACAATGCATACTAGTTACTTTAGTGTATTCTTCTGATTGCAATATTGCTTCAAATGGGACTTTTAGAGTTACTTTTCATGTGTGCAGGTACTTTTTCAAAATGACTCTCCTGCCACTTTACTCGCTAGGGTGATTGGTATTATAAACCCCATTGACCAAGATATGCTTGTCAAAGGACGAGATACTTATAAGTATTTCACCAAAAATCACATGCTGTATGAACGAAATCAGGTAAATTTCCTCTCTTTTGTTGAGGGGGGGGGGGGGGGGGGGGGGGGGGGGGGGTGAGGTGGTTCTGCGATTTACTATGTCTTAAATCCTCTGACAACTCCCCTTCAGAAGGTCAAAACCTTTTGTTTTATTAAAGGCAAAGTGTGTCTTGCTACAAATTTACTTGATTAGATGGACAAGTCTGAGACAGCATATATTACTCTTCCAGAGGCCACTATTCCTCTTCAAATTCTTTATTCTCTGTATGAGTCGGTGAATGGTGAATTGGACATACACAAAAGATTCTCCCATTATAAGAGGGCTCCACTTATGTGTTCTCTGTTGTTGTGTCGCGCTGAATGTTAATGTTGCTCTGTCTGTCTGCTGCTTGCTAATATCCATTCTTGATTATCTATTGAATTCGTTTTCTTTTTCAGGAAACAAACAGATTGGAATACTTGATACCGAAAAAGACATCCTTGAGGCATCGGTTACCAATGGGGGATCAAGGATTCATTGACTTCGTGGCTCATCTTCTTGAAGTAAACCCAAAGAAGCGCCCGTCTGCCTCAGAGGCTTTAAAGCATCCGTGGTTATCATATCCATACGAGCCAATTTCATCTTGAATTGTGTGATATTTCTGTGGCAACTCAACCTGCTGAAGTAGTGCAATTGCTCCAATTTGGCTGCTCCAGTGATGAAAAAGGAGGGATATCTCAAGGTGGTCCGCATTTCCTTCCATATCACTGAGCTCTGTATTTCTATTTTAACCCAACTGCGTACGTAGTCTTACAAATGTTATGTAACATTAGGGTTTTCTGTCTTGTTTGATGGAAGGGGATGCATGCAGTTTGTACATGATGTGTGTTGATTCTTTTAGGTGTTTAGTGATAGCTTGTGAAATAGCTCTATCCAATTTTGGTTGCTTTCCCTCATTTGCTGCAATGTATCAAAATGAAGGAAGATGAAACATATTTTCGATGGCTCACATTTTCATCGGATGGTCATAATGCAAGTTCCACTTGATGAAATCTCTCTCTCTCGTATACATATACACGCAAGCACATCTCTGAATTTTGCTAAAGAATGGTTGTGGACTGTGATCATCCCTCTAGAGCCAGTACCCGAGGCAAATCGATGCACGTAGTTGCAATCAAGATATCGCGTGTGTGAGTTTATGTTATTAGTCTTGATTACTTTTTCTTTTGCTTGGATCAACACAGGTTGATAGGGCAAACGTCATATTAATTTGCTTCATTAAAAATGAAAACACAAGGGGTCGTTCGGTTTGCTAAGAGGTTTGGTTTGGATTAAGAGTGGTATATATAGGATTCAATATAAAAGATTTGTTGAATTTTATACTAAATAAACTTTTATTTCCGACTTTATTGACATTTGGTTGTTTTATCCGAGATTAGCAATAATTTGGAAACTAATGTCACAATTGTATTACAAACAATCTCGGGATTACTTCTCCCGGAAAAAAAAATTCAACCGCACATAGAATAAAATAATTTCACATCTTATCTAGAGATCATCGCACTTATTCATAATAGCAATCGACCTTTAAGTTTATAAGTTCTAAAAACAGATTATAGAACTGAATTTAGGGTTGACATCAATCGCTTGCTGAGCTCAAATAAATCTAACAGAGAAGTAATGGCTTGGTGAGATAAGTTTATCTGTCAACCTAGCTACTTCATTTATTCGACCTGCTTGTCGAAGGATAAGTTTACTGGATTAAATTAGGTTTATTTGGAACTAAGTTGCTAATCCACATGCAACTCTATTGGCTTAGCTTTCTAAGTTTCAAGTTTTAGGGGGCTTTTGTATTTGTACCCACTTTTTGTGCCACGTTTTAGCTTATACCCGCTTTGTAAAAAAAATTACATCCGCACCCGGTTTTGCGCATAACTTCAGCATGGGGGGCTGAAGTAGCAAAGACAATCACGCAAAACTTCAGCATTCTAGTAGATGGGTCTGAAGTAGCTTGCGAACTTCAGCTCTAGTAAATGAGGAGCTGAAGTTCTTATCTTTGTAAATGGGGAACTTCAGCATACGGGGCTGAAGTTCCCCAGTTATAAAGACAAAAACTTCAGCATACGGGCTTCAGCTTCAGCTCTAGAGCTGAAGTTTTGTCTTTTGTAAATGGGGAACTTCAGCCTCGTATGCTGAAGTTGTTGTCTTTATAACTTGGGAAGAGCTGAAGTTTTGTCTTTGTAACTGGGGAACTTCAGCCCCGTATGCTGAAGTTTTGTCTTTATAACTGACGAACTTCAGCTTAACTGGTGAACTTCAGCTCAACGAGGGAAAGGGGAGCTGAAATTATTTAAAAAGTGGGTACAAGTTAAAAGTTTTTAAAAAAACGGGTATAGGTTAAATGGGGGCGACCAAATAGGGTGCCCCGCGCAATTTTTACAAGTTTTAGATACTCTGTTGACTCCATATAAAACGCTTACATGAACTTTTAGGGGTTGTTGTTTGGGAAACAAGTTATCCCAGGACATGGATAAGAATAACACTACAATCAGGGATATCTAATTTCGGAATTAGTTATACCACAATTTTATCCCAACCAAACGTGGGATGAACTCATCGCAAATTTAATCCCAAGATTAATTATCGCTTATCCCTTGTATCAAAAGAGCCTTCGCAGTACGACTTAGTTTAGACTTTGCAGGATTTAAAGATGAGATATCATAAAATAATATGGTAGGAGTAAACGTTTGACATTCATGTGAATATTTGTCAAATTCATTAAGTCTATGTGGTTCTGTGCTTTCTTGAAAAGGCTAGTTTTGTAACTGTATGACAAGTACTAATAATTGAAGTTTATAATGGAAGAGTTGGATTAGATTGCTACTGGATGTTTAAAAAAAAAATAAAAAAATACTACTATTACTTAGTTTTAAGATATCTTAATTGTTAATATGAAAACCAGTCATATTAAATTGGAGCGTTAACTGAAAGGCTGATAACCAAAAGACTATTTGTCTAACTTTGTCTACCTTTGCGTTTGTTTTGTGGTTATTTTGTAATTCAATTTGGAGTCCTAATTAATCAGTTGGTTGTCTAAGCCAGCCATTTAACATACATATGATATTCTTGCATTAGTTCCTTGTTCAAAGTAGCAATAGAGATAGCAAAATGGTAAAAGAAAACAGTTTTCCATCCATATTATTATCCATTAAAAAAATGAGTTGGTTAATGAACTTTTTAAAAACGTGTCGAATATGGATAAGAACCATATTATCGACGTAGAAAATGGATAACAAATGGATAACTAATAATTTCAACTTTTACATTTGAAAAGCCTCAAATTGTGGGTTCCTCAAGTTTGAGGGACTAGGAATTCTCTAAAAAATGATTTCAAGAATGCATGAATAATATTGGGGTAGGCCGTTTTTTGTCCGTATTAAATATGAGTCTGGTTGGATAATTTATCTCTTTTTTTTGAATTATCCATTTTCGACCCACTCATATCCGTCCGCCCGGCCGTTTGCCATACCTACACCTAGCTGTAAGGGAGAAGTATGAGAGATCATAAGCATCATAGTTAGTTGGCTATGGCTATTATTTCCTGTACACATTAAGTTTTGGAGGAGGAAATTAACCCAATAACTTTTTGCTAGCTTTCGCCTATGTGTTGGTGAGTGTAGAATTACAAGATTGTAAAATCTATTCCCAGGCACGGAATTCATTGTGATCGAATAACTCCATTCTAGTAAAGTAATAACCAGTATCAGAAATGGGAAACATGTTCCTGAATTTGACATTAGTTCATGACATCATATATATGACTAGCTAATCTTGACCTCCAGCCTCCTTTAAGACATAACAAGAAGTAATAAAATACAAATTAAAATTAAACTGAAACTATCTAATACCTTGAGTAATAAATCGTTTGAGCTCATCTAATGTTGCAGTAATAGCTGGCCAATGTTTACCGTGGACTGTGTCTAAAAAAGTCGTGTGGACACGGGCTAGAGTTGGTTCGAATGAGCAGAGGTAGTCCTTGATGATATAGTCTTTATTTAAAACGTCAGCTCTTTTATACCCATTGATCTCAGAATCATACTCGTACAAATACTGATGTTGTATCAGCCGACGAGTATCTTGTAGGAAAATCACTTGTTTGCTGTCAATCCAGATTGGAAAACCATTAATATAGCCGTCCACACCAGCAATGGAGTTGTCCATAGTGTGAGTAGCTCTCCAATTGCTGCTTATGTAGTCATAAACAACAATGACTATGGATTCCTTGAAAATGCAAAAAAGGGTAAGTAAACCTTGTGATATCCCTAACCATATACCAAGCCTCATGTCGAAGATGGGATGATGATGATGATTGATGAACTCAGGAAAGTCAAGAATCGTAGCCACTTCTCTCTTTGTATTAAAAGCAAGAACACGACCATCACTTCTGAGCCAATGCAAGGAATCATTCACGTAAACAGGTTCATTGTCAAAAGCCAAATAGTAATAAGAAATTGTGAATTGGACTTCATGCCAATAGCCTGATCCTTGAGATGAAATTATACATGAAATTTATACCCTTGTTGTCCAGCCAACTTATTAAATGTTACCAATTTATATTGGTGTGACGTGGGATAGTCAACAGCTAAGCCATCACCAATTATCTCAAAATCATGGTGTGGTATCAATTGGTGCTCTCCAGTTATAGGATTGAAAACACAGAAAGTCTTAAGTTCATGAAAGTGAAGAAGAAGAAGACCCTTGCATGAGGTCGAAACTGAAGGGTAAAAAAGTTGTCTCACTGTGAGTAGTTGGGACAAGAGGGTTTATGGAGATTTGTGGAAGCTTTTGGGTCCATGTGAATGATAGACGAATAGCGTAGAAGAAATCATTTGACGTGGAAACCCAATATGAGAAAATTTAAGATGAGAAATCCTAGTATTAAAGTTGTTGCGTAGAACTTTACATTGAATTGCAAACTTCAAAGGCAAGTAGGAGATGATATCCACAACTAAGTCATCGTTCAGTTCCATATAGTGTTGTGTTGCTCTTCTCTGCTCTGTTATGACTAGCCGTTTGTCTTGCACTTGTTCTCTTCTTTTCTTTTTCGAGTCTAAATACAAGGAGGAGGACACAAGGGTGGCAGGTGGGCCGAGCCCGACCTGGGCCCACGGGCTATACGAGCTAGCTGGCTAAACGGGCCGGCCCGTGGGGGTCCGAGCTTGGGGAGCTTTAGGCCCGTGGGGGGCCGATTCTAAGTGTTGGACTCGTGAGCCCAGACCCGTTTAGCCCGGGCCCGGCAGGCGGGCCTGGGCCGGGCCAAGCGGCCCCAACGGTAAAAATTCAAAAAAAATTAAAAAAAATGGCCAACGGAGTCGTTGGGCATGTTTAAAAATTAGCTATTTGGCCCCCAAACTTCGTTTTAACCCCAAACTTTTTATAATTACACTTTTTCCCTTTTCTCAACTATAAATACCCCCTCATTCTTTCATTTTTACTCAAAAAATTATCAATCTCTCTCTAATTTTCTTCTACTATTGCTTACTTTATTATTGCAAATTGTGAAAAGTTGTGAAGTTGGTGAATTGAAGTCTTCAAGTCTTCAAAATTATACAATTTTCAAGAAGTTGTTCGTCAATTCGGTAAACTCGTTCCAACTCCTAAGTTTTAATATTATAGTTTTGTTTGTTTTAGTTTGTATAATTATAATTAATATGGCCTTTTTCTTTGAAAAAAATGTTTAGTGGTAAGGGAAAATCTAAAGTCGGTGAATCTAGTGACCAAGCTACTACTCCTCCCCCGGCTCCCCGACGTAGATCTGTTACCCGTCCTCCCCCACCTATTATTCTTGATAGTGATAACCCTTGTTTTCAATTTACTGATAGTCAGTTTATACATGATCTTACACCAGGTTCACAATTAAATGATGAATATATGAATGCTCTTTATGGTAATCCAACTATCGATGAAAATGATGAGGAAAATGATGATTTAGATGAAAATCAACCCGATTTAGATGATACACCTACTAGTCCTCTTGTTAACCAAACTGATAATAATCCAAATGATGCCCCGGTTGACCCTCCTGTAGTAACCCCTACTTTTAATAGACAACGTGCTAAACGGGCCGAAACATCTCTTGTTTGGCATTTTTTTACTCAACTAAGAGATCAAAATAAGGCTAAGTGTAAAACTTGTGGGGTGTTGATGTCTCATAAATTTAATGACCACCGTGGCGGTACGGGTAGTTTGAGTAGACACATATTGAAACCCCCGTGATGCTAAAATTAGATTTCAACAAATGAAAGCTCAGCAAGATGGGACAAGTATAGGTACTCAGGTTAATCCTAGTACCGGGTCAAATCTATTTTAACCGGGAATTAACACTGTTACCGGTGGCATTTTATATTACGATCCAAATAAAGATCGTGAAGAATTGACAAAAATGGTTACTGTTATGTGCTTACTATATAGGTTTCCCTCTAACCCTCACTTTGTCCATTATATTAGAAGAATTTTTAATCCTACTTATAAAGGATGGCCTGCACAACCGTAAAGTCTGATATTTATAAATATAAACATGACTATGAACAATATTTGCGCTATTTATTTACTCATATTGGTAATCACATTTCTATTACAACTGATATTGGTAAGAGTGGTAATGACTGTGATTATTTAACTGTGACCTTTCATTGGGTTGATGAGGAATGGATAATGCAAAAGCGCATTATTGCTTATAGAATAATTACTTCAAGTCACACAGGTAAGTTTATTGCTAAGACAGTTCATGATATTTGTAGATATTTTTGCATTAAAGATAAAATAATGGCAATTTCAATGGATAATGCTTCTAGTAACACTAATGCTATAGGCTATCTTACAACTACACTAAGTCCTGCATTTAGTAATATTTTCCATGTTAGATGTATTTGTCATATTTACCATTTAATCGTCGGTGATGGTTTGAAAACTTTAAATGCTGAAATTTTAAAGGTTAAATTCGCTCTTCATTGGCTTTTTTATTCAANATTTTAAAAAATAGCCCTGACCCGTTTAGGCCCGTTTGGCCCGCGGGCCCGACCCTCTTATCCCGGGCCCATGTGGGCTTAGGCCCGTAGGGGGCCGGTTCCACACATATAGCCCGTTTGGCCCGGGACCATTTAACCCGGGCCCGCATAACCCAAGCCCGCATAGCCCAGACCCGGTTAGCCCGGCCCACTTGGCCCGTTTGGCCCGGCCCCGGCCCGTTAGCCACCCTTAGGAGGACATCATATACTAAACCTAAAACGTCTGCCTTCATTGGCATGGACACTATACCTTTTCCTTACACAATTGGGTAACTTTAGCCTATTTACCTGTATAAGTTTTCACTTTTTAGTATTTAAATTATGAATAACGAAAATAGTACCTAATAGAAGGTAACTTGGACACTACTTTTANCATTATAAAAAATATGATGAATTTGGCCTTAGAGAAAGAAAGGTTGCTAAACTTTGTCCGACTAGGTGGAATTACTTGTATGAAAGTTTAGTTGTTGCATATGAATATAGAAACCCAATAATGACAATGTATAATGCTCGTGTTAGTGATGATGATGATGATGATGGTCACCTTACAAATCAAGATTGGGCTAATGTTAAAATTCTTTTTGATTTCTTAGAACATTTTCATGTTGCTACAAATGAATTATCTGGGCAATATTATACTACTATTTCTAACTNACCCGGGCCCGCATAACCCAAGCCCGCATAGCCCAGACCCGGTTAGCCCGGCCCACTTGGCCCGTTTGGCCCGGCCCCGGCCCGTTAGCCACCCTTAGGAGGACATCATATACTAAACCTAAAACGTCTGCCTTCATTGGCATGGACACTATACCTTTTCCTTACACAATTGGGTAACTTTAGCCTATTTACCTGTATAAGTTTTCACTTTTTAGTATTTAAATTATGAATAACGAAAATAGTACCTAATAGAAGGTAACTTGGACACTACTTTTATTCTACACAAATTATGACCGTGTTTACCAAAAATATAAAAATCACCATTGAAGTTGTATGGGTCAAAATCTGCCTCAAGGATATTCCAAACGAAGTGGCATTATGAAAAGTATTTTGGCCGAGATCGACAAGTAACCAGTAGGACTCACAGTCGAACAATCAATCACGAGTTCACGACCGAGGTCAAGTATCAAATGCATCAGTAGCGGCTAGTTTTGTAATAGGATCTTTAAGAGAATATTTCATTGAATATTCTCTGTACTTGTACTTTTAGAGTAAACTGTGAGTATGTCCCTTATAAATAGAAAGAGAGATAAGGTGAAAGGAGGTAAGATTCTCTGACAAGAACACTCTTTGGAAGGTAGACTTTTTCTCCAGATAAAATACAAATAGTACCTTTCTAAAGAGATTCGATCGTCTATTATTTCACACTTTTTCCACCTGATCCGAGAAGAGTCCCAATATTCTAGTATTTGTCTATCATTCATCATTGTCAGAGAGAGTAATCATCCACCTCATTCAATATTGGGTGAATCATTCTCCTTATTTACTTTAATGACATTTATTGTTATTTATTGCTTGATATTCCCCCATCATTAATGATATTGAAACATTAAATGTACACCACATTTAATCTTCTCTCAACACCGCACTACGTTATTTGTAGTAATCGATTAAAGATATGAAGTTATTATCATTAACTAGATTTAGACCCTCATTACATAAAATTAATTATTTTAATCAAAGGTTTACCTTTTTTGGTCAAACAATTTGGCGTCGTCTGTGGATATTTCCTAGCTAATCTTTTATTTCTTCTAGATCTATAACTAGCACACTTCAAAAAGAAAAGAAAAAAAAACGCAAAACCCGTACTCTCTTGTACACACAGATTTGGCATGGCAGGTAACAGAGAAGAAAGGATGAAGGCAGTGGCCGACCTCACCACCAACCTCTCAAACACCATCAATGGGGTTTCTGAAACAGAGGGTGAAGATGTAATGCCTAATAACTCTCCCAGACTAAATGGCTCTCCCCTCCATCACGACAGTATCACAACGTCCACGGTAAAGGGGCTTCCACGTCCACAGCTGAAGAGGTGTCACCAGCAGTGAAGAAACTACTTGAAACTTGGCTGACAAACACACTGACCAACATCCTCGACAAGCCCGCCCAAAAGGCAATCAAAGAAAATGCAAGGACTTGCATTACACCAGTAATGGCCAAGCAACACGACCCTCTCCCTCCAGTAACAGGTATCACTCACAATGTTAATAATGCAGGTGACGACACTCTCACAGCCATTCCGAGGAAGATAGATGAAATAGAAAATGAAAACAAAATGCTTCGAGACCAAATGAAAGAGCATCAAGAAAGAGTAGACAATATACCAGGTGTCCCAAAACTCTTACCACAAAGAGATGTTGGTTGGTTCGTTGAGAAACCCTATAGTGATGAAGCCTCCCGCATTCCATACACAAGACATTTAAATTCCACCTTACCTAAAAATATACGACGGTATGACCGACCCCGAAGATCATGTGACTCACTATGTTACTGCGGTAAAGGGCAACGATCTCGCCAAAGAACAAGTATCCTCCATCTTGTTGAAAAAGTTCAGTGAACCCTCACCGTAGGCGCATTAACTTGGTATTCACAGTTGCCCGCGTGTTTTATTGAAGCATTCAAAGAGATGGACGACAAGTTTGTAACGTCCCATGCTGGGGCTAAAAAACGGAGGCAGAGTGAACGATATATTTGCCATCAAACAATCACCTGGATAGGGACTGAGGGAATTCCTCACTCGATTCAACAGAGTAAGGATGACCTTACCTAACATATCAGAAGGCATGGCTGTAGCAACTTTCCAAAACGTGCTGAACAAAAACGGTTCGAGGGCGACCAGAAAGTTGTCAAGTCGGCTTATGAAATATCCCCTAACCACTTGGTATGAAATACACAATGCCTATTGTGCCGAAGTCCGTGCTGACAAAGACGGCCTGAATGGGCCAACCCATTGTTTGACCTCGGTACAGTCCGAGTCTAGGAAAGATAAAAAAAATGATGCCAGAAAAGATCTAGAAGCTCCACGACCCAACCGAGAAAGGCATCAACAATATATCAGGGGCTCCATCATGCCCACAGGGACTCACCAGAGCAAGAGAGGTATACTCCCTTTGCTATCTGCTTACAATTTTTGTGTCTCATTTTCAGAAATAGTCTACGCGTTGGAGAAGCTCGAACCAAAAGAGAAGTGGCTACAAAAGATGAGGTCCAACCCAAGCACCAGGAAATCAAACGCCCTCTGCGAATTCCACCAGGAGAGATGTCATAAAATCGAGGACTGCATCGCTCTAAGGCAGGAGGTCATGGACATGCTTCACCAAGGCCACCTGAAAGAATTGTTGAGTGACCGAAGGCGGGCCAATTTTGCCCGAGGACGTGAATAACACCAGGGGCCGCCGAAACCACTTTCACCTACTCGCACCATTCAAATGATCATCGGAGGCGGTGACGATGCATCGATCAACATCGTAAAGTTCGTGACGACCCACAAACTCAAACGGTCGATCACTCATGACTGGTAAGACGAACTCGAAGAAAGTATCATCTTCGATAAGTCGGATACCCATTTTTTGGTTTTACCTTACTATGATGCGCTTGTTATCACTATACGAATATTAGATACAGATGTAAAACACATTATGGTGGACGATGGAAGCGGCGCATGCATTATCCACCCTCGAGTACTTGCACAGATAGAACTCAAGGATAAGATAGTGCCACGCTACATCACGCTAACCAGTTTTAACAATGCAGTTGGACGAACATCTGGAGAAATCACACTCCCCGTCCTGACCGGCGGCATCACTCTGGAAACCATATTCCACATTATGGAACAGGTACGGCATACAATGCCATAATAGGTCGGCCTTAGTTGCATGCCGTGAAGGCCATCCCCTCCATCTTGTACCAAGTTATCAAATTTCCTATCCATGGGGAGTATTCAACATACGAGGAGAAAAATTCACATCACGAGAGTGCTATCGCATCGCCAAGGACTGCACATATACCCAGCCAATAAAGGGCAAAGCAAAAGATGTATAGCAATTAACAGGGTCGAGGTCGAGCAATGATGAAAGAGCGAACGTCATCAGAGATCCCGAAACAATAGAGGCCACAGGATCAACCGTAGAAGACCTCGACCCCGTCCAACTTGACGATAACGACCACAACAAGAAAGCCTACATCGGCTGCAAGCTTCAGGAACCAGGTAAATTCCGCCAATTCTTAACTAATAACGCAGACTTGTTTGCTTTTTCCCATGCAGACATGCCAGGTATCTCGAAGGAGGTCGCGACACACATGTTGAACATTGACCCATTCTACCCATGTTAAGGCAATTTAGGCGGAAGTTCAATTCTACCATAAACGGTGCAGTCCACGAGGAGGTTGAAAAGCTGCTGGAAAACGGATCAATCAGGGAATCGAAATACCCCTAATGGGTCGCCAATGTTTTTTGGGGAAAAAGAAGAACGGAAAGTGGCAGATGTGCGTAGACTTTATAGATTTGAACAAAGCATGCCCAAAAGATTTATTCCCGCTACCCCATATCGACAAGCTCATTGACGCAACAGCCGGGCATGAACTGTTGAGCTTCTTAGATGCCCACTCGAGCTATAACCAGATCCTAATGGAAGAGGAGGACCAGAAGAAGACCACCTTCATCACCCATCAAGGAACGTATTGCTATAGAATGGTGTCTTTCGGACTAAAAAACGCGGGGGCGACATACCAAAGGTTGGTGACGAGAATGTTCATAGACCAACTCGGCAAGACAATGGAGGTCTACATAGACGATATGTTGGTCAAATCCAAAAGGAAATGAGATCACATCGACCACCAGAAAGAAGCCTTCGACATACTCAAGCGGTATGGGATGAAACTAAATCCTAAGAAATGTGTGTTCGACGTAACCTCCGAATGATTCTTGGGCTTCCTAGTATCACAAAGAGGCATCAAGGTCAACCCCGACCAAATCAAAGCCATAGACGGAATACTATAACACTTAACTAGCAAAAAATAGGTGCAGAGGCTAACCGGCCGCATCCCGTCTTGTCGAGATTCATCTCACGATCGTTTGGAAGATGTCATAAGTTTTTCGGCGTACTCAAGAAGGACAACGGCCTCCTATGACTTCCGAGTGCATTCAAGCCTTGAAGGAAATAAAGGCTTATCTATCATCGCCACCGCTGCTTTCCAAAGCAGAACCTGGGGAATGTCTTCTCGTCTATATCACTGTATCTTAAGTAGCGGTGAGTGTTGTCTTGGTACGAGAAGAAAAAGGTACACAATCTCCCATCTATTACATTAGCAAAACCTTAATCAACGCTGAGACGAGGTACCCCCACCTCGAAAAACTGGCATTGGCCTTGGTCGTAGCTTCACAAAATCTTAGATCCTACTTTCAGTGCCACCCCATCTCGGTAGTCACAACTTTCTCCCTAAGAAGTATTGTGCATAAGCCCGAGCTATCGGGTAGGTTAGCCAAGTGGGCCATAAAATTAAGCGGGCATGATTTCACGTATCAACTACGGATGGAGATAAAATCACAAGTCCTCGCCGACTTCAGCGCAAAAATAATGCCCGAAGTTGAAAAAGTAACCGCCCGCGCTTCTCCGCAAACACAAGATCTATGGATTTTGTACACCGACGGCGCTTTAAATACGTCAGGGTCCGGACTGGAACTTGTGCTCGGTCTCGACAGATGAAGTAATTTTCCAGTCCATAAGGTGCCCGAATATGACTAACAATGAGGCCGAGATTGCAGGATTAAGGCTAACACTCAAGTACGGGGCGAGGCGGGTGATCCTACGCTGCGACTCTCAGCTTGTCGTGATAATTAGGGATTTTGACCGCTTATTTGCTCTCTTTTACTTGTGTTTTAGCTCAAAAATTCTTAAAGATATTTCCGAAAACTAATGAATTGTGTTAGCTTACAAGAGTGTTGCAATATGAACCAAAAAAATCAAAATCAACTCATGAAGGAGTTAAAAGTGAACAAGAACCAAAACAGGACAAAAAGGCCAATAGTACGGAGTGCATAATTCTAGTACGACCGCAGAAGAGAGGTTCAGAGACTTTGAAGTTTGAGCAAGCAAAGATGTGCGGGCCACACAATATTGTACGACCGCAGAAGTCTATGTGCGGCTGCACTCGCTATTATGCAGATTGCAGAAGAGGGATTCAGAGAACTTCAATTTGAAGATCTGCGGACCACATGAATTTTATGTGGTCGCAGAAGCCAGTATGCGGACGCAATAAATATTACGCGGACCGCATAAAAACAGAATCAGAGAGTTGGGTTCAAGTCCAAAGTCAAGAAGTGCGGAACACATCATTTTTGTGTGGCCGCATAATCAAGAGCGCGACTGCACTCACAATTGTACGGTCCACAGAAGTCCAGCAAAAGCCAGAGTTCAAGTTCAAGGAATGCGGACCGCACTAGAATTGTGCGGCGGCAGAAGCAAGAGTGCGTCCGCACTCAGAATTGTGCGGTCCGCACAATCTCCACAAGGGCATTTTGGTTAGATATTTTCAGCTTAGTATAAATAGAACTTTTTGTCATTTTTAGGTTAAGTTATGTTTTAGAAGAGCACCTATTCCGTTTTCTTTTACTACTTTGAGTAATTTTGTACTAGAATTGTCTCCAAACACTAGATTTTCATCCCATAATCAAATATTATGGGTTCTATCTTTATTTCTTCTTTAATTTTTTTATTTTTCATGAGTAGCTAAATTTTTAGCTAGGGTTGTGACCCAAACCTAGTATGGGTATTTGATGGGTGTTTAATTTAGGGCTTTTTTAGCCTAGTTCTTGCTAGAACTCAAGAATTAATGGTTGCAAACATCGATTCATGCTTAAATGGCTTAGTCTCTACTTGAGAAAGAGGGACTAAGTCTAGGAAAACTTGGCTAACTAGGAATTGGGGTGAACTCAAGAAATTGATAGCCCCAATTAAAGGTTAAACCTAGATAATAATACCCCACTTGAGCTAATATCACTTGTATTGTGAAAATACCTATTTGGACTTGAGATAGCCAAATTGGGCAAAATCACTCAAACTACCGAGAGGTATAGAGTGAGTACTTGGATGTGATTGCTATATTACGACCCCAAATAATCAAACTTGTCCAGGAGTTTACTACCCATTAGATAACCACCTAGGTTGAAGTTACGACCCTAGTCCCTTTAATCAATTGAAAAACCCAAAACCAAAAATATTGTCCTTAGTTTTACACTTGCAAACAGTAGTAAAATAGAAGTAGAACACCAATCAATTTTGTGGAAGTGTAATTTGAGCCAAAACTTACAATCAACCTAGATATACACCTAATCCCATATTCTAACTCCCTGTGGATTCAATCCCGACCTTTATTGGGTTTATTATTGCATCAACCGCCTTGCTACTTGATTGTGGTGTGGATTTGGCCGAGATCAATTTTTGGCACCGTTGTCGGGGAGTTAAACGAATTTAGCTATATATCTAGGTATTTGCGTATTTTGTCTTTCTTTTCTTCTGTGTCACTACTTTTGTTTGTGAATTGCTTTTAGGTACGAAATGGCTCTTAACAATGAGCCCCTCGGAAATATGCCATTGGGGGATGAGGTAGATGATGATCAAGTGGATGAGGTTCATCTCGAGCCTCAAGTAAACAGGTGAGGCCGACCACCTCATGATAATATCCCAAACCCTCCCCCACCTCTACCAAGATCAGCACACCGGGTGTTGCCGAACGAGGGCTATGCAAGTGCAATAGTCCTGCCCCGATTATGGTAGGCAACTTACAAATAACCAACGTGATGCTTACACTACTTGAGCAGTGGGGTTTCCTCACCGGAGCTCCACATTAAAATGCCTACAAGAATCTCAAGGGTTTCATCGATACTTGTTGGGGGAGCAAGCAAATAAATGTCTCTAAGGATGCACTGCGGTTAAGGATGTTTCCCTTTTCTCTACGGGGAAAGGCTTTAGATTGGTTAGAGAGATTTCCCAATCATTCCATCCACACTTGGGATGAGTTGACCGAGAAGTTCATTGCCAAATTCTTTTCTCTGAGGCACATGGCTATTCTAAGGGATGAAATTCTAGCTTTCAAGCAAGATCCCAATGAGCCATTGCACGAGATTTGGGAAAGATATCATACCATGGTCAAAGAATGCCCGAGCAATGATATGACCGAGGCCATGATCCAACAGACTTTCTACAGGGGGATCAACACAACAAATCAGTGTGTGGTAAATCAACTCATCGGCGGTAACTTCATGAACACGCCTTATTCTGAAGCTTGTGAAATCTTGGATGAGATGGTGGATACCTTGTCGGCGTGGCAAAGTAGATCCAATGTTCCTCAGGGTGACCCAAATGTTATTCACATACACAAGGAGCTACATGACCATGGGCAAGCTATTGCAGAGTTGACAACCACCATGAACCAATTGGCTAAGGCTCATCTTAAATAGGTTCAAGGGCCAAAACAGGTGAATGTTATAGAAGGGGTGAAGATGATGGTGAACAAGAGACGACAAAGAGGTCAACAAGTACAAAACCATCCGGAACAACATAATCAAGATGATTAATATCACGAGCAAGATGAAGAGGTTCAATATGTCAACAATTATTAAGGTCAAATAAGCAATGCTCCAAATCAACAACAATGGAAATCACAAGGAAACCAAGGAAATTGGAGTAGTGACAACAACAACAACAACCAAGGAAATTGAGTGAACAATAATAATCAAAGTAATTGGGGTAATCAAGGCAATTGGGGAGGAAATAATCAAGGTAAGGGGTGGAAAAAATCAAATCAATTGGGGAGGCAACAATAATCAAGGGGGTTGGAACAATAGCAATCAAGGAAATTGGGGATCGGGCTTTCAAAGGCCCCGATGTATCAACAACCAAACAACCCACCTCCATATCTGTCACAAGGTCCTAGTTCTTCCACTAGTAAAATGGAACAGATTGAAAATATGTTTAAGCAAATGATGGAGAAAAACGCCGACTCCGATGCCCAATTAGCCTCTCACAACACTTCTATCCGCAACTTGGAGGTTCAACCTGGTCAAATTTCTCAAGCTTTAAATACTCGCCGCCCTAAGGGGGAACTACCTAGTGATACGGTGGTGAACCCGAAGGGTAGGAACAATATTGGGCATGCAATGGACATGACAACAAGAAGTGGGAGAGGTGGAGTTTCTAGTACCTCAAACTAGATAAGAAATGTGGATGATGATGTGTTGGTTCAAGATGATGATGAGCCAAGAAATGATGTTCAAGCTAATGAAGAGGTGAGGATAGACATTGATGAGAGTGCGGAGGAGACACAAAATGATGTGAACCCGTCTAGGGAGCATGCAATAGACATACCAGTTCCGGTAGTGCAAAAGGCCAAGACACCCTTGCCAAGGCCTCCTCCTCCATATACTCAAAGACTCGCAAAGCAAAACAATGAGAATAAATCCAAGAAATTCATTGTTATGATGAAAATTTTGTCCATAAATGTGCCATTGGTTGAAGCCTTAGAACAAATATCGTGATATGCCAAGTTCATGAAGGATTTGGTAACAAAAAAGAGACCAATGAACTGTGAAACGATCAAAATGACACATCAAGTGAGTGATATTGTTCACTCCATGGATCCAAAGTTGGAAGACCCCGATGCTTTCACAATCCCGTGCACTATTGGGAGTGCCGGTTTCGCCAAAACTTTATGTGACTTGGGAGAAACGTTAACTTGATGCCCTATTCTATGTTCAAAATGTTGGGGATTGGGAAACCAAGACCCACATCCATGAGGATAAAAATGGCAGACCGGACAATGAAAAGGCCATTGGGGATAATTGATGATGTGTTAGTTCGGGTCGACAAGTTCATCCTTCCTGCAGATTTTGTGATACTTGACTGTGAGGTTGACTACGAGGTGCCAATCATTTTGGGGAGACCTTTACTCGCTACAAGGAAGGCCTTAGTTGATGTGGAAGCTGGTGAACTCACCTTCCAGGTGGGCGATGAAAAAGTGGTGTTCCATGTTTGTAAATCGATGAGGCAGCTAAATAGCAATGAAGTGTGTTCGTTCGTGGATCTTGTGACCGAATTAATTGTTGATGAAACAAGTGATGTGATAAATGTTGAAGCTACATTGGAAGCTATGTTATTAAATCATGATGAGGATGAAAAGGAAGTCTTTGTAGAATATGTTAATGCTTTGCAAGGAATGGGATCATACACTTATGGGCCCCGAAAAATTTCCTTGGATCTCGAAAACCGGAAGACTCCACCAGCAAAGCCCTCAATAGAGGAGCCTCCCACCTTGGAGTTAAAGCCTTTGCCTTCACACCTTAGGTATGAGTTTCTAGGACCTTGTTCCACTTTACCTATTATTCTTTCCTCGTGCTTAACTAACGTGCAGGTAGATTCCACCCTTGCTCCACCAGCAAAGCCCTCAATCGAGGAGCCTCCCACCTTGGAGTTAAAGCCTTTGCCTTCACACCTCAGGTATGAGTTTCTAGGACCTTGTTCCACTTTACCTATTATTCTTTCCTCGTGCTTAACTAACGTGCAGGTAGATTCCACCCTTGCGGTACTCCAAAGGAGGAAGAAAGCAGTAGGTTGGGCATTGGCGGATATTCGAGGTATAAGCCCCTCCTTTTGCATGCACAAAATCATTTTGGAGGAGGATTCCAAACCCTCCATGGAACATCAAAGACGATTGAGTGAGGTCATGCAAGAGGTAGTGAATAAAGAGATCATCAAGTGGTTGGATGTCGAGGTTGTTTACCCCATTTTTGATAGTTCGTGGACCTCGCCGGTGCAATGTGTCCTAAAGAAAGGGGGCATGAATGTGATAACAAATGACAAAAATGAATTGATCCCCACAAGATTTGTCACTGGGTGGAGAGTGTGCATGGATTATAGGAAGCTCAACAAATTTACATGGAAAGACCATTTTCCGCTTCCATTTCTTGATCAGATGGTGGATAGGTTAGCCAGACGTGCTTATTATTGCATCCCTTGATGGATATTCCGGATATAACCAGATTCTTATTACCCCTGAAGACCAAGAGAAGACCACTTTCACTTGTCCCTATGGCACTTTTGCATTCTCGCAGATGCCATTCGGGTTATGCAATGCACCAACAACTTTTCAACGGTGTATGATGGCCATCTTCATCGATATGGTGGAGGACTTTCTCGAGGTTTTCATGGATGATTTTTATATCGTGGGGGATTCTTTTGAAGAGCTCTTGGATAACTTGGATAAGGTATTCGCACATTGTGGGGAAACTAACTTGGTTTTGAATTGGGAGAAATGTCACTTTATGGTCGAGGAGGGCATTGTCCTCGGTCACAAGATTTCCAAGAATGGTATTGAGGTTGATAAACCAAAAATTAAAGTGATATCCAAACTCCCTCCCCCTACTTCCATAAAGGGAGTGAGGAGCTTTCTAGGTCATGCGGGGTTTTACCGCCGATTCAGCAAGGACTTTTCTAAGGTGGTAAACCCCTTTTGCAAACTCTTGGAGAAAGATGCCAAGTTACTTTTCAATAAAAATTGCATGAAGGCATTTGAACTACTCAAGTATAAGTTGACTACCACTCCTATAATCACCGCGCCAAATTGGAGCTTACCATTTGAGCTCATGTGTGATGCGAGCGATGTGGCAGTTGGAGCGGTGTTGGGGAAACGAATTAACAAGATCTTCCATCCGGTCTACTATGCTAGTAAGACCATGAACGAGGCCCAAGTCAACTATACGGTAATCGAGAAAGAACTCCTAGCCATTTTCTTTGCTATGGAAAAGTTCCGGCCGTACCTAATGGGTACAAAAGTGATTGTTCACACCGACCATGTGACACTTCATTATTTGATGAGCAAGAAAGACTCTAAGGCAAGATTAATGCAGTGGGTACTTCTTTTACTAGAATTTTATCTTGAGATCCAAGACCGCAAGGGGAGTGAAAACCAAGTGGCAGACCACTTGTCCCAATTGGAGGAGGAGGGGAGGCCACATGATGGCCTTGAGATCAATGATTCATTTCCTGACGAATAACTCCTTTCCATTTCTATGACCGGGATGCTATGGTTTGCCGATGTGGCCAACTATTTTGTGAGTGGAATTGTTCTGAATGATTTATCTTCAAACCAAAGGAAGAAGCTCAAATGGGACTTCCTGGAATACTATTGGGATGAGACATATCTTTTCAAAATTGTACTGATGGTGTTATCCAAAGATGTGTACCAGAAGAAGAACAACTGGGTATTCTTGAAGCTTTCCACTCTTCTCCATATGGTGGTCACCATTGTGGAGAGAGAACTACTACAAAGGTGCTAAGCTTTGGATTCTATTGGCCTACCCTTTACAAGGACGCTAGCAATCTCGTTAAGCATTTTGATGAATGCCAAAGGGCCGGTGGGATTTCCAAGAAAAATGAAATGCCTCTCACCACCATCCTAGATATTGATATTTTTGATGTCACGCATTTATTTTATGGTTCCGTTTGTGAGATCATGTGGGAACAACTATATATTGGTAGTTGTGTATTACGTGTCCAAATGGGTCGAAGCTGTGGCTTTGCCCAACAATGAAGCTCAGAGTGTGGTAGCTTTCTTGAAGAAGAACGTATTCACAAGGTTTGGTACTCCAAGGGCCATCATTAGTGATGGGGGATCACACTTTTGCAACAAATATTTTGATACTTTACTCTCCAAGTATGGTGTCGCTCACAAAATGTCGACCCCCTATCATCCTCAAGCAAGTGGACAGGTTGAAGTCTCCAACCGGGAGATCAAGAGTATTCTGTCAAAGACTATGAACGCCAACTGGACAGATTGGTCGAAGAAACTTGACGATGCTCTTTGGAATTATAGAACAACTTACAAAACACCAATTGGTATGTCTCCGTATCGGTTTGTGTTTGGGAAAGCTTGTCACCTTTCGGTGGAACTTGAGCATAAGGCTATGTGGGCGTTGAAGAAGCTTAACTTTGAGTAGGATGTAGCTGCAAATCTTAGGGTGGAACAATTGAATGAACTTGATGAGTTCCGGTTCCATGCTTACTCCAGTTCATGCTTGTATAAGGACAAGATGAAGTACCTCCATTACAAGTATATCCGAAACAAAGAATTCAAACAAGGTGATCTTGTGCTTTTGTTCAACTCTCAGTTGCAGATGTTTCCGGGAAAGCTGAAATCAAAGTGGAGTGGCCCATTTGAAGTTGTACATGTAACACCCTTTGGTGCTTTAGATCTGAAAAATAAAAATGGTGAGGTGTTTAGAGTCAATGGGCACCAGGTGAAGCACTATCTTGGCAAGGTTGATGATGGCCATGTTGTGGTGTTTCTCCATTTCAAGTGATTGATGGCAACATGCGTCGTGCCGCGACACTAAATCAGGCGCTTCTTGGGAGGCAACCCATGTGTCTTTTTCTTTTTTCTTGTTTTTATTCTTTAGAGTAGATAGGATTTGTTTTTTGCTAACTAGTTTTGAAGTGTATGTAGGAATATGGGTGTGCATTGCAGGGACTGTGCAAGAAAAATTGGCTAAGTGTTGCAAATGTGCGGACCACACCAGAATTATGTGGAGCGCACAAGTACTCTGCGACCGCATAATTCTGTGTGTTGTCGTACAACTGGGAGATGAAAAAAACATGATCTCTGAAGTTTGGGCTATCAAATTTCCTTAATGATTTGCGGCCGCACACAAAATTGTGTGGACTACACAAACTCTGCGGCCACATTCATTTTTTTGCGAACCGCATCATTACTTCAAGGAACAGGTAAGGAGTGCGGACCGCACCCAAAATTATGCGTTGCACTCAGGTAAAATTCTGGGCCAGACGGGTAAAAGTATAAATGGGTCCTTACTCAACTGTTTACACTTTACGACCTTTGAACTCTGAAACTAAGCTAGCACAGTGCATATCCCCATTGTTCTCAATTTTCCCGCATTTCATCAGTGTTGAATATCACCTGCATCTTCATTACTGGTATGTTAATTTTAGTTCTTTAGATTCGTCCTCTTTTTCTTTGTTTTAGTTCCTTAATCTAGGGTTAAGTTCATGCTTAATAATGTCAATAGATGGTAAATCTTGCTTAGCATCATATGGGTAGCATCTTAAATGTTAAATGGGCCTGGGTAAGTAGATAATGATGCTTAATTGCTAGAGCCATGTCTAAATTAGTGAAAAACATTGTTTGAATAGTAAGGCAGTGCCCATGAAATTCGAATTATGCGGCCGCACACACTTTTGTGCGGTCCGCATTAGAGGGTATGCACCCGCACACATTTTTGTGTGTCCGTAGCTCCCTGAGTTAGAGCAAGTAGGTTAATGAAATTGTGCGGCCGCATTCAAAATTGTGCGATCCGCAGTGGAATTTTGCGACCGCACTCACTTTTGTGCGGTCTGCACTAATAAAGCATCAGAGACCCTAGTAGTACGAACCTGGGGATTTGCGACCGCACTCAAAATTGTGCAGTCCGTGCTTTAGGTTATGTAGGCGCACTCACTTTTTTGCGGTCCACACTCTCAGTCTGCGAGCGCACACACTTTTGTGCGTTCCGCACTGCCTCTTTTGAGACTGTGTACTGCAACTTTCAATCATGCTTTTGTATACATTATGAGATTCAATTCTAATTGATTTCTACTACTTATGTGTTGTAGAAAATGGTTCGCTCACGTGGTAGAGGAGATACATCGAAAGGGAGGGCAGAACCCTCCCGAAGCCGGCGTCGAGGCAAAAGAAATCTACCTCTAGCACTTCAAAAGATCATAAGAAATAAAGCTACATCTAATTGATCCCCTGAACCTTCCGAGACCAGTGAGTACCTCCCATCTAGGGAAGCTTCTGAGGGTAACTCTGTGCAAGCACAGTCGGAATCCCAATCACAACAATTCCCAGGGAGACTCTACCTGGTAAATGAATCATCATCGTATGCCAGTTCTTCTGAAGGTTCAGAGGAGGGTAGTCAAGCCTCTGATCCCTCTCCCTCACATGCTCTAGCTAATCCAATTAGTGTGAACGATGATGATGATGTCCCAGACGATGGGAGAGGGGTGATACTGCAGTGGGAAGTTTAGAAAGATCAAGGAGGCCATAGCTATGGGAAGACAGATTTGTCAGTGCTAATACCTTTGCTAAATTTAGATAATGGTGGTCGCAGAGGTCGCTCACTCTTGAGTAACAATTCTTGATGAAAGATTTGAACAAGCACAACCCTGATGTCCTTAGACAATTCCAAGAGCGCAAAGGATGGAAATGGTTCACCCACAACATGCTAGATGCGAATGAGCACTTGGTCAAAGAATTCTATGCCAACGTTGCTCACATAAAAAAGGGTACCAAGGTGACAAAAGTTCAAAATCTGAAAATCTGTTTTGACTCCCGTGCACTGAACTCATATGTGAGGTTTGAAGAAGTAGAAGCAGTGAAATACTTGGAAAAGCTAGCTATGGGTGAGGCAGATCACCCGTGGCTAGCTGAGATTCTGGCAATCCGAGGGTCAACACCTCCATGGCTCACAACAGAGGTTCAAATAGTCCGAGCCACCCTAAACATTGAAGCAAAAGGGTGGCAGACATTCATGTAGCCGAATTGATCTATGCCTCAATGAGAACATCCTCCCACTTCCCTATGCAGTTTTAGTGGCATCCATTATGGCCGGATATCCAATAAATGTGGGAGCTTTGATGTCTTCAAACATTACCTTAGCGGTCCAAAAGGGGGAGAGGTCATATCCCTACCCCAACTTCCTCACATAATACTTCAAGGATCAAGGGGTGCAGCCGAGGCATCATGACATCGAGGTAAACGCAAAGAAGCCTTTCTCAAGGTACCACCTCCAGGGAGCTGACAACCCGAAGTTCAAGGGTAAAGCTACATCTTTGCTGGCCACTCTGAGGAGCCAGCGGTAGTGGTTACCGATTCAGTTGCCGAGCCTTCCACAACAACCGGTACTTCCACCGTGACAGTAACCATGCCACCTTCATCTTCCGGACCACCTGCTTCTGCTCGACTATCAGTGCCATTATCAGTGCCGACCTCATCTACTTATCCTCAGACTGCGCTGCGAGTCTCCCAGATATTGGCGAGTCTCAACAACTGGATGCAAGCAGCTACTACAAAGCTGACTTCCATATCCAGTGCTGTTGCAACATAGTCCTTAGCCCCAGCAAAGCCACATATACCTCCGTCAGTGGAGGAAACATTGAAGAAAATTATGGACAACAAGAAGACCATTATAGAGACTTTAGCGACGCATGGGAGGGTCATTAAGGAGTTGGGAAAATAGGTCAAGAAGATGCGGAAGTCTCAGGCATCAAAGGAGTCGGTGGAGAAGCTGCACAAAGAGATTGAAAAGATTGCATCTGCCAGAGATCTTCCATTGGACCTGTTCATAGAGCAAACAGTCCCGACAGCACCGACAGCAGTACCAGAGGCAGCAACCGGCCAGTCTGAGGAGCCGATTGTGACTGCACACACTGCTGAGGAGATGATACAGATTCTCAGCAACCTATTTGTCCCTCAGCTAGGAGATGATGACGTACAGCTAGATGAGACAGAGGGTGCTGAGGACCCCATGCAGACTGAGACCATATAGGGAGTTTTCTTCACTCTCAACCCTTCCATGTTCTTATTTTTGATTAGTATTGGAGAAAATGCTTGTTTTCATTTGGGGGGTGGTCTATTTTGATTGATTGACATTTGGCATATAATAACTATTACACTATTTTTCCTTTATCTTTATTTTCTCTTTGGTATGTATATATTCTCTCCATTTGATGTATATATTCATTTCCCTTATGTATATATTCGCTTTACTTCGTTTTGTATATTCATTTTAATTTCTGTAGTTTACTTCATAACTTCTTTAGTTTGTTTTTCCTTAGTAGTATAACTTCTTATTTACTTTAGTAACTTCTTTTTAATTTGTTAACTTCTTTTTATGTTTGGTGTGAACAATAAGCCTTTGGTTTTCTTAATGCCACGGTTCTTTCGAAATGTGGATCTTGTGTGAACCGGGTGGCTCTTCCCAACGATGGATGGCGTGACAACCTTCTTAAGGGACTGAGTCCATTCTCTTTTATGTTTTGGAAGATATAGTAGTAATGAATAAAAGTGTCTCAAGCATTCTTCACTTGGTACTAACATATTTACCTCCAACTTTATGGTTAAAAACAAAGTTGTTGGCATAAAACAACTCTAATTGTGACCTTTAGGCTCTTGTGTTGACTTAAACAGTCATCGAGTGGTTCAGCCGAGCCATTTGTGATTCTCAATCTTAGTTAGGGTTGTTGTGGACCCTCGACTCTGTTCTCTTTAGCAATCCAGCAACTTGAGAGGTGAGGTATTGAATTGCAAGTCCAATTTCCCGCGCCAATAATCCAGAACTTGCGCCGAATGTTTCTCCAGGCGAAATTCTAAGGGTAACTTGGCTTGAGAAATGATTGTAGGATCTCCTTGATCCAATTTGAAATTTGAAAACTTAAATATCCTACCAATGTGATATCCCTAGTCAACCCCTTTTAGCCGAATTCCTTTTTCTTTCAATAACCACGTTACAAGCCTTTATCCGTTTTGTAATGACCCTCTCTTGGCACCCGATCTTTCCTTAGCATTCATGAGAAACAATTAGCAAAAACATAAGTTTGGGGGAGAGACGAGGAGTTTGAAAGTGATAAAAGGTACAAAGAAGAGAAACAAATGAAGAAAAGGGAAGGCAAAGAAAATAAAGAAAAACCAAATAAAATAAAATAATAATAATTTCAAGAAGAAAGTGAATAAGGTAGAAAGTTGAAGGGATTCAAAGAAAACAATGATGAAAGGCATGGAACAAATAGAAAAGAAGAAAAATGAATGTCAGGATCAAGAAAGAGTGACGTGACGTCTCTCTAGCCCCCCCAAGGAAGAAGAAAATGACTCAAAGAGTCGAGAAAGTATGAGCCGAAAAGAGAAAATGGAGTGCTTAAGGAAAGATGAAACCATTATATTCCAACAAGTCCTACCTTGGTCCAAAAGCCTTCATACATCCCGAAAAAGCCCTACATGATTTCAAGTTGAGTGAGCTTACATTATGGTGATTTACATAAGGGGCAAGCTTATGGTACTTAAAGCCAGACTTGTGACATTCTTTTGAGAGAGATGAGCGAACTTTTCACAATCCTTGCTTTGAGTGTTACATTCTAAAGTGAGATGTGCTAATGGAGAGTAGAGGAGGAGGAGTATGGGATCCACAATGACCTACGTGAAAGAGCGAGCTTCCTTGATGAATAGAGTCAACTCTTGATTCTCTAGTGTCACATTAGAACTATGGTACTCAAAAAGTCAAAACATTGTGTTGTTGATGACTCATATGTGTTGTGGGTAATTGTTAGTCCCAATTGATGCGTGATTGATTCACCTTAGAAAATCTGAAATATCCCTTTTTCTAGTGGAGGTGGGAATTGCCTTAATTTCTTGAGGACAAGCAAAAGCTTAAGTTTGGGGGAGTTTGATAAGTAGGGATTTTGACCGCTTATTTGCTCTCTTTTACTTGTGTTTTAGCTCAAAAATACTTAAAGGTATTCCTGAAAACTAATGAAATGCATTTTCTCACATGAGTGTTGCAATATGAGCCAAAGGAATCAAAATCAACTCATAAAGGAGTCAAAAGTGAACAAGAACCAAAACAGGGCAAAAAGGCCAACATTGTGGACTGCATAATTCTAGTGTGACCGCAGAAGAAAGGTTCAGAGACTTTGAAGTTTGAGCAAGCAAAGATGTGCAGACGACACAAATATTGTGCGACCGCACTCACTATTATGCGGACCGCAGAAGAGGGATTCAGGGAACTTCAATTTGAAGATGTGCGGACCGCAGGAATTTTATGCTGCCGCAGAAGCCAGTGTGCGACCGCAATAAATATTATACGGACCGCATAAAAATAGAATCAGAGAGCTGTTTTCAAGTCCAAAGTCAAGGAGTGCGGACCGCATTATTTTTGTGCGACCGCATAATCAAGAGCGGGACCGCACTCAGAATTGTGCGGTCCGTAGAAGTCCAGCAAAAGCCAGAGCTCAAGTTCAAGGAATGCGGACCGCACTAGAATTGTGCGACCACAGAAGCAAGAGTGCGGCCGCACTTAGAATTGTGCGGTCCGCACAATCTACGTAGGGGCATTTTTGTCAGATATTTTCAGCTTAGTATACATAGAACTTTTTGTCATTTTTAGGTTAATTTATGTTTTAGAAGAGCACCTGTTCTGTTTTCTTTTACTACTTTGAGTAATGTTGTACTAGATTTGTCTCCAAACACTAGATTTTCATCCCATAATCAAATATTATGGATTCTATCTTTATTTCTTCTTTAATTTTTGTATTTTTCATGAGTAGCTAAATCTTTAGTTAAGGTTGTGACCCAACCCTAGTGTGTGTATTTGATGGGTGTTTAATTTAGGGCTTGTTTAGCCTAGTTCTTGATAGAACTCAATTAATGGTTGCAAACATTGATTCATGCCTAAATGACTTAGTCTCTACTTGAGAAAGAGGGACTAAGTCTAGGAAAACTTGGCTAACAAGAAATTGAGGTGAATTTAAGAAATTGATAGCCCCAATTAAGGGGTTAAACCTAGAGATAGTAATACCCGACTTTAGCTAATATCACTTTGTATTGTGCAAATACCCATTTGGACTTGAGAAAGCCAAATTGGGCAAAATCACTCAAACTACCGAGAGGTATAGAGTGGGTACCCGAATGTGATTGCTATATTACGACCCCAACTAATCAAACTTTCCCTGGAGTTTACTACCCATTAGATAACCACCTAGATAGAAGTCACGATCCTAGTCCCTTTAATCATTTGAAAAACTCAAAACCAAAGATATTGTCCTTAGTTTTATACTTGCAAACAGTAGAGTAAAGTAGAAGTAAAACACCAATCAATTTTGTGGAAATGTAATTTGAGCCAAAACTTACAATCAACCTAGATATACACCTAATCCCATATTCTAACTCCCTGTGGATTTGATCCCGACCTTTGTTGTGTTTATTATTGCATCGACCGTCTCGCTATTTGATTGTGGTGTGGATTTGGATGAGATCACGTCGTCAACCAAGTCACAGGGACGTTCCATATCAAAGATCAAAGGTTGCTAAAATACCAGGCCAAAATCTGCAAATTACTGCCCGAGTTCAACGAATGCTAGCTCTACCAAATCCCTCGAGCACAAAACACCAAAGAAAACGACCTCGCCAAATTAGCGGCAGCCACTAAAAGCATAACCGGAGAAGGAAACATAGTCACCCTCCTCAACTCGTCCATAGATAAATTGAGGTAAGAACTATAAATCTAACTTGGGACTGGTGCAACTGATTTGTTGCATACTTGCAGGATGCTGTATGCCCGGATGATAAAAAGGAAGTCAAGAAACTTCGGATGCAGGCGGCCAGGTACATCCTCATTCACAATGACCTATACAAGAGGACGTATAACGGTCTTGTAGCGAAATTATTTGGCCCAAATCAAACACGACGCGTCCTAGAAATTCACAAAGGCCATTATGGGGCTCATTCCAGCAACCGAGCTATAATGAGATGCCTCATACGAGCAGGTTACTACTGATCTACTATGAAAAAAAAGAATGCAGACTTCATGAAAAAATGTGAACAATGCCAAAAATACGCCCCAATGATCTACCAAGCGGGCGAACACCTCCACTCGGTCACTTCTCCTTGGCCTTTCATCAAGTGGGGAATGGACATTGTCGGCCCCTTCCCTGTCGAGCGAGGTAATTTACGTTTTCGTTTGGTTTTAATTGACTATTTTTCTAAATGGGTAGAAGTAGGAGAATTTGTCTAGATACACGAACATGAAGTGATCACCTTCATATGGAAAAACATCGTGTGCCACTTCGGCCTCCCCAAAGAAATCAGTTGCGACAACGAATCCCAATTTAGTGGAAAAAATGTCGCAGAATTTTTTGAGAAGTGGCATATCAAAAGAATACTCTCCACCCCGTACCACCCTGCGGGCAACATGCAAGCTGAATCCTCCAAAAAATCAATACTAAACATCATGAAGAAAAATCTTGAGGACGCCAAGGGACTATGGCTAGAACTATTACCAGAAGAGCTCTGGGCCTACCGCACAACGCCAAAGGCGAGCACAGGAGAGATTTCCTACTCATTAGTCTATGTGACTGATGCAGTAATACCAGTCGAAGAGCTCAGTTTGAGATACTTCCTTGAGAGTGGGCCGAGGAACAACGAAAGTAGAAGGCAAGGACTCGACGAAGTGGAAGAACAAAGAGATTTGGCCTACATAAGGATGATCGCCAAAAACAACAGGAAGAACGCTACTATAATAAAAAGGCCAAGATCAGACCACTCAAAGTCGGGGACTACGTGCTCAAGGCCAAAACACAAGAAAGCAAAGACATGCGGGAACGCAAACTAGGAACGAATTGGGACGACCCATAAAAAATCACGGCAGTAGAAAAAAAAAGGGTCATTTCAACTAGAAACAATGGAAGGAAAACTGCTACCAAACAATTGGAATGTCACCCACCTCAAGTACTTCAACTTTTAAGAATAAGCATCATCCAAGTCGTACTCTTTTTCCCTCACTTGAGTTTTGTCCCAACTGGGTTTTCTCAAGGAGGTTTTTAATGAGGCGATAAGGGGGACACTTTAAGTTGAAGTGCGGACAGAAAAATGCACCGGAAAGTCAGTTCATTGCCCAACCTTTCGACATATCTCCAGGTTTCCCAATGAAGGGACTAGATAGACTGGGACTGGAATGCGAACCCGAAAAATATGTAAATTTCTCCAAGTATGAGCAAAAACCAAATGTATGTTCGCCCATGTTTCCGCCAGAACAACATTGCCTCAGTATCTACTCGGCCCCCGGCCACAATTGAATAAATTACATTTGACCTCATTCGAATTAAATAACATTTGACCTCGTTCGAATTAAATCACATTCGACCTCGTTCGAATTAAATAACATTTGAGCTCGTTCGAATTAAATAGCATTCGACCTCGTTCGAATTAAATAACATTTGACCTCGTTCGAATTAAATTACATTTGACCTCGTTCGAATTAAATAACATTCGACCTCGTTCAAATTAAATAATATTCATCCTCATTCAAACTAAATCACATTAGACCTCGTTCCAATTAAATTACATTTGACCTCGTTCGAATTAAATAACATTCGACCTCGCTCGAATTAAATCACATTCGGCCTCGTTCGAATTAACTATGGGGTATATTCGACTTTGTTCGAATTAACATCCATACGACCTCTGGCCATTGTTAAGTTTAAGTTACATTCGACCTTGCTCAAATTAACTAAGTTACGTTCAAACTCGATTCGAACTAAGCTCCGATTACATTTGACCTCGTTCGAGTTAACACTTACTGGCTCCAAGTCATGACTACCTAAGTCCGGCATTTGACCTTGTTTAACATACGAACCAAGCTTCTGCAACTAAAAGAAGCCAAATGGTAGAATAAAAGGAAGAATCATACAAGCCCAAACAAAAGAAAATAACATTTCATACTTCAACGATATTCGTTACAAGGGCAAGTACAGACACCCGCAAAAGTGTACAAAAAATTTATAAACAAAAAGAAGAATAATTACTCGCCACCTGACCCCAACAACATCATCCCCACCATCGCCATCGCCATTGGGATACTCGTCCTCGTACCAGGTGTCCTGCTCAATCTCATCCACACTTCCTCTCCATTCGCCTCGGGGGTAGCAGGGTCATAGACGCACGCGACCCGAGCTGCACGCGTCTTAGTACGAACATCCTCAAGAAATTTCCCCACCGTCATCAAACTTTTAAATATATCCAGTAGGGCCTCAACGTGGATCCACTTCTCACATAAATCCCGCGGGACATAAGCAAAAGCGTAAGCGGGAGATGAGGACGGTTGAGTCTATAATTGCATTTTCTCGGCCTCAAGAACGGCGGCTTGGTTGCCAAAGCTAGAAACCTCTATTTCGAGCTCCCCCATCCGCTCATCGAGCAGTGCTTCTCTGAGTTTAGCAGTCTCCAAATTGTTTGCCCGCTCGGATCGAAGAATGCGGATTATAGCCTCCAAAGCCTCTATTTTTGTCGAAGCCTCCAACCGAGCCAACTCAGTATTCTCCTAACCAGCTATCCTCTCAGTGACCTTCGTTGTTTTCTCGGTGACCTAGGCACCCAAAGCATCAGCCTTGACCGAACATTGTTCGAGCTCGGCGCGTAGAGATATTACTTGAGCTTGAAGGTCCGCACATTGTTCCTCCACTCCCCTGCTCAACTCGAGCTCCTCTTCTTTGTCCCTCAGTGCCCCTTCAAGGATGCTGCACTTGCGGAGGACTCTTATTAAATCATCATCTTTCTGATTTATCTTGTCTCTGATAGCTTGGAAGTTTCCACTCTCACCAAACCTCCAACATATCTCGCGATGCTTGTTGCGGTATTCACGGTACTTACTCTCCATCTTCTTGAAATTGGCGATGCTTGTTGCGGTATTCACGGTACTTACTCTCCATCTTCTTGAAAATGGTTTTGCGCCTCTCCTCTCAGCGAGCACTCTTAATCTCTAAGATAATGGTCTGAAAAGAAAAAAGAAAAAGAGGAAGAAAGTCAGTCTATCAAAAATAGTGTACAAGGAACAGAAACTAGAAAGGTCGGAGAACTTACCCTAAGGGCAAGGCTGGCTATGGCCGTCGATGAGGCGACATCGTTCAACATCTCGAGGTTCCTACCCTCCATATATTAGCAAAGAGGACCTAAGTAAGGTACCACGTCCTCTGTGTTCACCAACAGGTCCCGGTCCATAGGGACCATGATGGTACGAGTGGACCTTTCCAACCTTACTTCCACCGAGTGAACCCCTCGCTCAGCATCCGCACCTCATCTGGGTCAATGTCGGAGCCAGTTTCATAGCCGTCCTCGGAAACGCCCTTATCTCTCCCCTCAGCTGATGAAGTAACGTCAAACACTCTCGAGGAAGATGGCTCATCTCACAGTACGGTACCCGCAACTTCCATAGACAATCCGCCAACTCCAATCTCGGCCTCAGGCAAAGGTGCACTTTCCACGGCCCCCGTTGATAGCGGAACTTCGAATGACGGATCTACATCACTTTCAAGAGCAGCAATGATCGGCTCAAAGTTTCCCATAGTAGAATCATCTGCTCGAATTGTTCTATCTCCAACATTCACCGACCTCTTTTTACGTGGAACTGAGTCCTCCTCACTCGGTGATGATTCATCTATTAAATGCAGCACGGGAAGAGCTGAAGTCCCTGACATTGAGGCCGTCGTTGGTCAAGACAGAGCCGGAGGCTGAACGGAGGTGGATGACCGGGCAGGCTTGGACGTGGTCGCGGCTAGGGCGGGCCCCATTGTAGTGGTCGCTTGGCAGAACGCAGAAGTAGGAGCTTTCGACCTCCTTGAAGCTCCCCGGGCTAACAACAAAAGAAAAGAAAAAGGTCTAGGTCAATCACTGCAATAATAAGAAGCAACCAATTATAAAGACACAACAGAAACCTGAAATAAGCAAACTTACCAGGAAGCTTGGGCCCGAACTTATGGCGGAAGGCCGACTATTCATGGATTCCCACCGTATGAGGGAGGACCCGACTAACCCAATCGTGAATATCCTCAATCAAAGAAGGGGGTTCAACCTCGGCTGCATGAAGAGAAGACGATGTCAGTGCAACTAAAATTGACAAACACGAAGTATAATGAAAGAAAAAGAAAGAGAGAGGCTTACGGGCGTAGTTACAAATCTCGGGAAACCCACTTGCATTAACCACCACGTCCTCAGTTTTGATGTAGAAGTAATTGAGCCAAAATCGGCAGTTTGCCTTGTCATCCATTTTCACCACTAGACATTTGCTGCCTCGGTGGTGAATATGTAACATCGTCCCCCTGTGAAAATTGGGATCGAGGAGATGCATCAAGTGACGAAGGGTCACCTCGACCCCGTCTAACTCCACGAACTTTGAGATCATATGGATGAGTTTGTAGATGTAGGGGAAAGTTGATCCGGACACACTCGATAATAGCGGCAGAAATCTTCGGCCAAGGGGAGGATAGGGAAAGAATAACCTACATAGAAGGGGTATGCGTATAAGTAGAAGGCGCAGTACCCATGGCAGTGTATTTACACCACATTGTGCCCTACAGGGACTAGGTCTATATGAGTGGGAATTTTGAATTTAGATCTAAAATCGGCAAGGGGCGCCTCTTTCATCAACGACTCCGAGATTTCGGGATCATCCTCATACAACATTGAGAAATCAGACCTAGCCCTATCACCACTGGGAACTATTCCTCCACCGTAGAAAAGCTGTCATCATCAACAACAATGCCCACCCCATCATCATGGGGAGGCCCATGCACTGCCAAGGGGACAGGATCGGATACCCCCTAGAACTAAAAGATACATTAAACATCTGTGTTTATATGTGAAGAAGATACAAGCAGGAAGGAGTTGTGAGTAGCAAAAATCACCAAAATCGGTGAAAACAAGGATGCGAGGGTGAAACTAACGAAAGCAAGAACACTGAATGAAGAAGGAAGAAAGAGATTAGGATTCAACATTTGAGAATGCAAAGAATAAGGCAAAGGGTCTCCTATCCTTATTTATAATAACCCAGGCATCATAATCGAGAAAATAAACCGTCGATGCTCAGCATAAACATCGAAACGGCAGAGGCACGGGAAATGACACAATACATCGGGAAAATGCGTTATAATAACGCATGATGTCATTTTGAATCAATGTAATAGTAGGTTACGACTCAGGAAGTTCCACGTTACCATCTCGCCAAGAACGTTACTACTCGACCTGCTCGCCTAAATCTCTCAACCACGACTAGCAAAGTCCGTTCATCAAGGCCGTTTGAGAGTCGGCCTCGATAAGCGAAGGGACTAACTGTATGGGTCAAAATCTTCCTCAAGGATATTCGACACGAAATGGCATTACGAAAAGTAATTTGGTTGAGGTCGACTAGTAACCATTAGGACTCACAACCGAGTAGTCAATCACAGCCGAGGTCAAGTATCAAAAGCAGTAGCAACGACTAGTTTTGTAATAGGATCTTTAAGAGTATATTCCATTGAATATTCTCTACACTTATACTTTTAGGGTTAAATTGGGGTATGTCCCTTATAAATAGAAAGAGAGATAAGGTAAAAGGAGGTAAGATTCTCTGATTAGAACATTCTTTGAAAATAAGACTTTCTCTCTAGATAAAATACAAACACTACCTTTCTAAAGAGATTCGATCGTCTATTATTCGACAATTTTTTCCCCAGATCCGAGAAGGATCCCAATATTCTAGTATTTGCTATCATTCATAACTGTTAGAAAGAAGAATCATCCACCTCATTCAATATTGAGTGAATTATTCTCCTTATTTACTTTAATGTCATTTATTGTTATTTCTTGCTTGATATTCCCCCGTCATTAATGATCTTGAAACATTGAATGTACACCGCATTTAATCTTCTCTCAACACTGCTATATGTTATTTGTATTAATCGATTATAGATATGAAGTTATTATTATTAACTAGGTTTAGCCCCTCATTACATAAAATTAATTAGTTTAATCAAATGTTTATAGTTTTTGGTCAACCAGAAGTAACTGCGGCTTCTTTTCGTGTGGCACTTTCTTTAGCTTTAAAGTTCTTTAGTGTCATCCAGGGGCGGACCCAAAATTCGAAGGTTGGGGTTCACTTTTAGATTCAACCAAAAATCCTTTGTATATAGGGTGCACACTTCTAATATATTACTACTAATATATAGTAACTAATATTCTCTAGATACATGTTGTACTCAGGGGCGTACACACGTTAGTCATCTGACACCGCTTTGCCGGAAAATTTTACTAAATACACATATGAATTGGACCTAAAAAGAATAAATTAATAAAATGACACTATTGGAGAATCAAGTGCTTTTGGGTCTGATGGCCAGTGCGCCCATTTTCATCCAGAAAGGTGGGGAACCGAAACTCACTGCTTAGGTTCTTGCACATTTTTAAAGCATCTTTAGTTTAAAAATTAGATTCTACAAGAATCAAACTCTATCCTTAATTTACAACTTCTGAGTGATCGGATTTGCCGATGTTAGTCTTCTCATTTTTTTATTTTTCATGTCGTTATAGTATTTTATTTTATTTTTACTGATGACACCACTTGCAAAAAATCTTGTGTACGCCCCTGGTGGTAATTGTGATTGTATGATTACGATAGACAGCATCACATGGTTCAAAGTTTATGATGAGAAAAATACAATCTTCTTCTGGTGATCTATTTGGGCGATTGTGCTTCTTGAATGGTGACGGGCGCAAAACTAGTTTTACATTTTACTTAATCATAATGTTGGGCAGATTGATCGATATTTTTATATTTTTGCTTTATAAAGTTTCTTCTTTCAAGGTCTTAGTAGACATGCTTCAAGTTAATTAGATCTCGACAAGCTCCAATTGACAATTCTAACATGAATTGTGCAATTTGAATAATTAACTGACTCTATTGGATAAAAATACTTCATTATTTTTCAAATGTCTGTATTAATTAGAGAATAAAGATAACAGTTACCTACTTTATTTAAAATATGGGGTAATTTTCATATATCTCCCCTCACTTTTAGACTTTGCAGGATTTAAAGATGAGATATCATAACATATTTATTTTTGGAATGTGAATATTCTGACTCATGAAGTCACTTTAAGAACTATAAACAATAAAAAAAGCACTTGTTTGGCCAAATAATATTCTCTCTCTAAAAGTAACCCCTGATTTCATGGATACAACGATGATCACAACAACCATTTCGTCGGAACCACCAAATAAGAACAACCATATGGACATTGAAGAGACAACAAAACCACACTCCTACAAGGAAATGCTATTGGTAAAACTGGCAAGTCAGCAAAATGAATACTATGAGGAAGATGTACCCACATTCATCAAAGATGATAAAGGAAAAACATTGAAGGATCAATCCCACTATCCCACGATAACAAGAAACTCTTTACCTCCCATGGCGTTACTTTGTAATCATAAAGGTCTTTGGACGTGGAATGCCACACCAATATCTTCGCTCTAAACTAATTGACTTATGGAAACCATTCGAACAGTTAATATTGATTGACCTAGGATGAGACTTCTTCATTGTTAAATTCGGTTGAGAGGAAAATATGGTCAAAGCACTGCACCTAGGACCATGGTTTGTTTCTAGGAATTTCCTTTTAGTACGTAAATGGGAACCAAAATTCGTACCACAAGAAGCCACACTCTCTACCACAACTATCTGGATTCGACTCCCACAACTCCCAACGAAATTCTACGATAAAGAAATATTGGAAAAAATGGGCAGGAAGCTGGGCAAACTACTGAAAATAGACTCATGCACCTCCTCCACCCTTAGAGCAAGGTACGCACGCATATGCATTCAAGTACCCCTAGAAACACCAGTAGAAATATTTGTGATAATTGGAGACCATAAACAAGCACTGATCTATGAAGGGGAAGGCACACTATGCACGTCCTATGGCATAATTGGACACACTTCAAGGGGTTGCAACTACAGGAAGCCTCAACCATCTGTACCATCAGAAGAATTGGAGACTTCAGAAAAAATTACGGAACAAGGAGAAGAAAATGAACGGAAAACAGTTACCTTCCCAAGAAAGAAAAAACAAGGCCAACAAAAGCCAAAAGAAAGGAATGGTGGAGCATCAAACAACCAACACCATACACCACATGCTCAATGGATCCGGTAAACATGTTCGACGAAAACTTAGGTAAGTTCCTACAAACTCAAATTGTTCAGTACAATTCCAAATCAAGCAAATCCAAAACCATATAGCAGGCCCAATTCACCAACAAATCCCCACCCCCCATTACCATGTCACCACTCCAACGCGGTCCCAGCCCAAAACGAATGCAAAATGAAAAGCTGGTACGGGTCCTGATGACTCTGACACACCCTCCACTCTTGAACTCCAATTAGTTTCCTAAGACAAGGCCTCTACTTTTGGCCCATCGAACGAGGCAGCGGACCCTAATTTTGAGGTAATGGACTATGAGGTCAACCACACCCAACCAATCGGGCCCCCACCCAATTGGAGGCTGTCATCCCAAAAATCCAATCCTAAACCCTCGCCTACGCCCCCACCACTATCTCAGAGATAACCTCTAATGGGGAAATCTTAAGTCACCATGAACACTCAAGTGCCTCTACTGGAACCACACTCAAATTCAGGTGAAAATACACACACCGTCCACTACACAAGATCCTTAATTAATTCATAATCGTCTTCCCCAGGAACAATTAATGCTTCCTCCTCCACTGACTGAGATTTGAAACCAAAGGTCACAATAATGGCTCAGACCCTTAAGTTAATCGCCCCCATTACTCAAAGTAGCAAATCTAAAAAAAACAAAAATGGAAAAACAAAGTTCAAGTGCCTCCCTCCTTTGTGACCTCACTACCACTACCACTACCACTACCACTACCACTGAACCACCTACCATCATCCTGGCTGGAGGCGGCGCTGCAGGGCCAGGGTTTAACCTACAATTTCACCCTAGGAAGACAACCGGTGACGTTGATTGTCCAGAATCTGGCTCACTTGGAAAGGGTAACCATAGAAGCCCTGAACAAAGCCCTAGCTGCCTTTAGTCCATGTTTTGGCAAATGATGGTGAACAAGGACAACATGCAACCAAACATCGACCCTCCGATGCTCAATAGTAAATGTCCCAAATCTTTCAGTCATTACCATTCTTCCCAGACCTAGGAATTGAGGACCCAGCAACGGAGCCGATTTTTGTAACCATCGACCCCCAAATCCACCAAATTCCATCATTCTGCTCCGCCAGAAAAGAGCACGTCCCTACCACTCAGCAACATCAAAAAGGAAATCAGCAAGGCCTTAGACCTCCTCAAAAGGAAAAAATTGATATAGGCGGAAGGTACAACCTATGACCCTTTTCGAACAGACTCATTCTTACTGGACTCAGTCAGAGCGATCGAATTTAGTGTGGAGACCAGCGAGGTGCTAGTGATTCTATGCCCCAGATCAAAGGCCAAATGTGGACTGAGCCTAATGTCACCAATCCCAAGGATCCATCAAGCCACTGCTCAATCTGACTCCGGTACTCAGCTTAAAGAGGAAATCCCAATAGTCTCCAAGGAGGGCATCACAAGGAATGGGGAACCCTCAGGAAGGTCACCACCCAAACAACCAATCACCCCTAATGAATTACATCATATGGAATGTTAGGGGTGGGAACAGTGCTGAGTTCTAAAGGCACTATATGGGGATGGTCAAGTTACACAAGCCAGCCATGCTCGTTCTGCTGAATACCAAAATGGCCGACCATAAGAAGTTGACTGAGGAGCTTCAGTTTTATCTGATAATCCGATCGCCGGCCATCCGTCTATCTGGGGGGGTTGTGATAATGTGGAAGGAGGACATCGTTAGTGTATATGAGGTGGCCACCACCCCTCAAGGTATCCATGCCA
Organism: Nicotiana knightiana; assembly: GCA_005239525.1. NCBI lineage: Eukaryota > Viridiplantae > Streptophyta > Magnoliopsida > Solanales > Solanaceae > Nicotiana > Nicotiana knightiana. The sequence goes on from ML432688.1 coordinate 58,920, forward strand.
TGGTGAAGGCACTCCCTAACCATACTCCTTGGTTATTCTCTGTTATTTACGCTAGTAATAGTTTAGTATATAGGAAAATCCTCTGGGAGAAATTAATTACAATCTCCAAAACTCTCACAAAAAACTGGTTCATGGGAGGAGACTTCAATGAAGTCTTGAAAGCTAGGGATAAATTTGGGGGCAACCCGATAAACCCTAGTCGCAACAACCTATTTTGGAATTGTATTAATGAATGCAAACTATTAGACCTACGCTAAAAAGGTAGTAAATTCACTTGGTCTAATAAAAGATACATCAATAGGGCCTCTCTGATCCTTGAAAGAATAGATAGGTGTTTTGCCAATGGAGTTGGATCTCACAGTACCCTGAGGCTAATGTGTTGCACCTACCTAGGATCCACTCTGATCACTGCCCCATCCAAGTTATCCTGAAAGGGAAATCCTCCAATAACCTGACTAGACCCTTTAGGTTTGAATCCATGTGGGCTAGCTACCCAATTTCCTTCAGCATCATCAATGAGGCTTTCACTGCAAATTCAACCCTTCTCCAATCCACTAAGTCTTTTAAGAGAATGGTGACCCAGTGGAACAGAGATACCTTTGGCAACATTTTCCATAAGAAAAGAAGACTCATAGCAAGAATTGCAGGAATCCAAAGATCCCCCAACCACTAATTTAGTACCTACTTGTTAAACCTAGAAAACAATATTAATAGTGAGCTAGACTCAGCCCTTAGAAATCGAGAGGATTTATGGAAGCTCAAATCTAGAATTAACTGGCTTCATGAGGGGGATGGCAACACCATATTCTTCCACACTTCCACTCTCAATAAAAGAAGAAGAAACAAAATCCTCTCTCTCAAAGATGAGAGTGGGAACTAGCTCTATGACCAACAAGACATCCAAACATCCATAATGAGCTTCATCACCAACCTCTATACCTCCTCTCACTCTCAAGACCCCATTTCTACCACCAGCCATCTAATAATGTCTCATACCCTTTCTGACTCCCAAAGAGACAGACTGGACAGACCTCTTGAGATAGGGGAATTCAAAATGGCTATCTTCTACCTTAAGCCTTTTAAGGCTCTTGGTCCTGATAACCTCCACCCTTTCTTCTACCAAAAGTACTGGAGCATTATGGGCAACTCTGTCTCTGACTTCTGCAAAAAATGCTTCTCTACTAACTCCATGGATGAGACCATGAATTAAACTCTGTCTCATCCCAAAATGCCCCCAAGCCTCAATGCTGAAAAACATCAAACCAATTGGACTTTGTAACATAATCTACAAGTCCATCACCAAGATCATTGTAAACAGAATCAAGCTAATATTGCCTGATATCATAGGGCCTAGCTAGGCCAGTTTCCTTTCCAATAGAAGAGATTCTGACAATGTTATTATTGTGCAAGAGTACATCACTCATTTTAGGAAAATAAAAGGGAAACAGGGCAACATGATCCTCAAAATTGATCTGGAAAAAGCCTTTGACAGGATGAAGTGGTCCTTCATTAGGGACACACTTCATGCTTTCAACTTTCCCCCTGGGTTAACCAATCTCATTATGTCTTGCATTAGCTCTTCCATCATTCAATTCTTATTAATGGGAGGAAGACTGTAGCTTTCAATCCCTCCAGAGGCATCAGACAGGGGGACCCAATATCCTCTTATCTTTTCATAATGTGTATGGAGAGGCTATCCAGGTCAATAGATAAGGTAGTTCTAGTCAATCAATGTCAACACATAAGTAATAGCAAGTCTGGTCCTAAAATCTCACATCTCTTCTTTGCTGATGATCTCACCCTGTTTGCCAAAGCAAGCAACAGGAACTGCACATCCATATACTCAATCCTGCAGTCTTTCAGTGAGAGCTCAAGCAAAAAAATCAATTTTACTAAGTCAAGAGTGCTCTTCTCCTCCAACACATCTCGGGATACCATGGAAAAACTCACTAATGTGTTGTCAATCCAAGCTACCACCTTACTTGGTAAATATCTTGGTTCCCATCTTCTATAATAAAGCCACTAATGCAGATTTTCAGTTCATAATTGATAATATGCAATCCAAACTGGCTGGCTGGAAAACTAGTTGTCTAAATATGACTGGTAGAACTATCCTGGCCAAGTCTTCTCTAAACAGTATCCCTAACCATGTCATGCAGTACATCAATCTGCTCACTAAAGTCACCAAACAAATTGATAGAATCCAAAGGAACTTCATTTGTGGTACCACCCCAGATAAGAAAAAAATGCATCTAATAAAATGGGATAGGGTTACCAAAAAGAAGGCATATGGAGGGTTAGGGCTCCAAAAAGTTGAGTTGAAAAAAAAAGCAGCCCTTGCAAATCTATCCTGCAGGACTTATCACAACACAACTAGCTTATGGGCCAGAGTTCTCATCTCTAAACACTGTAATTGGAACCATACTACTAGAACCCTTAGGCACCCTAAATCCCCTACCTGGAAATGCATCATCAAGGGATGGGATACTTGCAAGAAGGAAAGTAGATGGGTAGTCCATAAAGGAAATAGGGTCAACTTCCTAAGTGATGCCTGGATCCCTAATCAACTAGAAATTAGGGACAAGATTGCAGGCCCCCTTTGTCAGAATGATCTAATTGCCAAGTAGACACTTTCTACAAATCAGGGATTTGGGATCTTTCCACCATATCCATGGACCTGCCCCCAAGCATCTCCAACATGATCAATTCTGTCTTCATTCCCCCAAAGATGACAAACTAATCTGGGGATTAACTGCTAGTGGGTCTTTCACTTACAACTCTGCTTACTCCTTTCTTAGAAAAACTAAAAACAATGTTGAAATAGAAGAGGAAAGAACTTTCATCTTAAAAAAAAGGGGGCAAGTCAAGTAAGTAAGCAGTGATCTGAACCAAAGCACAAGCTTTGAAATAGAAAGAAAGATAGAAAGAAAGCAAGAAAGAACTATCTGACTTCACTATCTTTCTATGAGCTCCTAGGAAAGAGATCCTACTGCCAAAGAAAGGAAGCTTAAGAATAGTCATTAAGAGAGGTGACAGTGACCTTTCATTACTTCCGAAATCCTGGTGATGGATGTGGAGAGGTGTGTGAACAGAAAGATTCATGATGTACAACAAAGCCGCTTATGTAGGAATTTAAGTACCAACAAGAGTTTGGTCCTATATATTTCGGGTATGTTGGACCTTCATTGCCTGCTGATCTATCCTTCCCGCTTCTATATAAAAGCCTTTTTGCTTCCACCAAAGTTGACCATTTGCCTTGGATCTGGAAACTTCATACGCCTAACAAAATCAAGAGCTTCATCTAGCTTCTTACCTATAAAAGATTACCTACTAAGGGCTACCTTCATAGAATTGGGGTCAACTGTAACCCACAATGTTGTTTCTGCCACAATTATGAAGAAACGGTTGATCATATCTTATTTGATTGCATAAATGCAGTCCAGTTCTGGCAAGAATTACTTTAGGCAACATAACCCCACCTTTTCACCCTAACAATGGCCCACCACTTGGAATACACTTAGGAAAAAATCCTTCAATAGCCACATTCTTTGGGAAAACAACTTCTCTTTCTGTTTCTGGCATATTTGGCTATGCAGAAATCACAACTTGTTCAATAATAAAATAGATAGAATCAATACTGCCAACACCATCTCTAAAGCTACTGAATATTTATGTTGGTAAAAAATACTTCCACCAAAATGACTCACCAAATCACTGTCAAATGAGATCCACCCAAAAGAGGTTTCTATAAGATGAATACAGATGGAGCAACTAAGGGCAACCCAAGCATATGAGGAATAAGTGGTGTATTCAGAAATCATAGTGGGGATTGGATAATGAGGTTTATGGAGAATATACCACATACAACAAACACTTTGGCTGAATTGAAGGCTCTCCTAAAAGGAATGCAACTTGCTGAACAAAACAATTGGGTCCCACTAGACATCAACACCAACTCGGCCAAAATCATACAAATGCTAATTACAGGTAACCTAACATATGATCCTATGATTTGTGAATGCAGGTTATTAATACACATGATGGGAAGAGTCGTGGTGAAGCACACATACAGGAAGCAAAATAGGGTGGCAAATGTAATGGCAAAGGAAGCAGCGAAGACAGTTTTTTTGGGCAGATCTAACCTACTGCCAGTTCCTCTGATGTTTGCCAATGATTTTTTTGGACAGACATCCTAGGAACTGAAATTTTTAGGGATTTGGTGGCATGTAATATGGACACCTCTCTCAAAACATTGCTATGATAGGAGTCCTACAATACCCCAAAAGTGACATTACTGTGTAATATATTTTTGTATTCTAGTAATATATAAATATCATTTTTAACCGGAAAAAAAAAGTCAGTTTATGAGTTTCACGTGGTTGCATGCTTTCTTGGGAAGGCTAGTTTTTTTAACTCTTTGATAGTAATAAATTGAAGTTTACAATGACAGAGTTGGACTAGATTGCTACCGGATATTTCAAAAGAAAAAAAGTAGTACTCCCTCAGTGCCAATTTATGTGAACCTGTTTGACTGGGCATAAAGTTTAGGGAAAAATAAAAACTTTTGGAATTTGTGGTCCTAAAAAGTCAAAAAGGGCCCCAGAGTATTTATGTGGTTATAAAAGCTTCTCGTTAAGGGTAGAATTGTAAGTTTAAGCTAAATTGTTACCAAATTTAGAAAGGGGTCACTCTTTTGGAATGGACCAAAAAGAAAATAGGTTCACATAAACTGGAACAGGGGGAGTATTACTTACTGAAAATATCTTATCAAGCATCTTAATTGTTAACATGAAAACCAGTCTTTCTGCGGAAGGAGAAGGAGATGACACAAGTCATTAAACATGAGAGGGAAGGCTGATAACCAAAAGATTCTATTAGTATTGTGGCCATGTCATAGTTCAATTTAGATTCCTAATCAGTTGGTTTTCTAAGCCAGCCATTCATCCTACATATGATATTCTTGCATCAGTTTCTGGTTTAAAGCAACTATTTTATTTAGTTGGCTATTACGACTTATTTCCTACTTATAACTTGTTTGGCCAAGCTGGAAAAATCTGCTTATTTTGAGAAGTGTTTTTTCCAGAAGTTCTTTTCGAAAAAGTATTTGTGGAGAAAAGTAGTTTGTGTTTGGCTAATCAATATGAAAAGAACTTTTGAGCAATAATTTGTGCTTGGCCAAGTTTTTCGAAAAGTGATTTTAAATATCAAATTACGAATAAGGACATGAAGAGATTTGCTTAATAGTTAATATAGATTGTCAGGGGGAAAGAGTTCTAAAAATAAGACATTAAATTTGAAAGGACTAGCTAATATTGACCTTTAGTATCCTTTAGGGCATAGAAACAACAAATAAACTACTAAATTGAACCGAAACTAACTGGTACCTTCATTAATAAGTCGTCTAAGCTCATCTAACTTTGCAGTAGTAGCTAACAGATGTTTTCTGTGGACTTTACTTTTATTCTACACAAATTATGACCTTGTTTACCAAAAGTACAAAAATTTCACGTCTTCTCAGTTTTCATCATCAGTCAGTTTTAACTTTTACGTATTTTGTTATCTTCAACACCATTTAAGCAACTACGGCTTCTTCTCGTGAGGCACTTTCTTTAGCTTCAAAATTCTCTGGTGTCATCTTTAACATCATCATTTGAATTATATGAATTTCTCTGGATACATATTTTAATTATGATTGTAAGATTACGAGCATGCAAAAAACAATACAATCTTCTTATGGTGATCTATTTGGACGATTGTGCTTCTTGAATGGTCGCAGACGCAAATCTAGTTTAAATTTTTGCTTAATCATGATGTTAGGCATAGATTGATCAATATTTTTACATTTTCGCTTTATAAAATTTCTTTTTTCAAGGTCTTAGTAGATATGCTTGATGTTTTGCTTAAAGTATATATATTTGTGTGTATATCGCCTCATATTTTACTTTTGTTTCGTGGATTTAGGACGTGAAATGTGTTGATTTTTATTAGTTTGAGGAATTTTTATGTGTAGGAATTATCCGGGGGTAATCGGGGGGCAAAATGTGCAAAATTAGAGCCAAAACGAAGGAAAATAGAAAAATTGGACATTGCAGCACCACAGGCAGCGCCCTGAGCTACATGTGGCGCCAGAACCAGTAGGTGAAAAGCCACAACACCATTGATAGCGCCTAGCACTGGGCAGGGCGCCAGTGGCATAAATCCTGTCCAAATTCATCTGGGACACGGTTATTTCGGCCCTAGACCTACCCAACACGTATAAAAGCAAGACTAAACTTATTTGTGAGGGGGAGACGCCACTTTTGAGGGAGAATACACATGAGAAACATTCGGAAGTGAAGAGATCTCAATTTTCTTCATCTTTTCTTAGTATTTTCAATTATTCAACACTTATGAAATTGTTTTCTATTACCATGAGTGGCTAAAAACCCATTGTTCTGGGGTTGCGGTTTAGCCATGAATATTATTGTTTAATGTTAGCTTAACCTTGATTAAAATTCACTAATATATGGTTGTTTCTTCAATTCTGTGAATAATTGCTTAATTGTCTGGCCAACATTTAGGTTCTATTTACTATCTATGCTATGCTCGGGAAAGCCGTGCATAGATTAGAGAAGAATTGAAGAGAGCGCGGTCTTAACTCTTAGGGGAGACGGATTTGTGGTTAGGATAGGAATATACCTAGTCACCATGATTAATTAAATATCGTAATCTTAATGTGTTCTTAATAGATTGATTTCATAGGAATATAGGTGTTAATCTATTTTGAATAGGCGAGTAGTACTTCGGGAGAAGGCTATGAGAGCAATTATTTATTAATTAGCAACCATGAGTGAATTGTATGAAAGGGAGAGTTAACTAGAACACAATATAATTTGTGAATCAATCAGAACCATGGAATATTTGTCTCTACTGAATACATAAAAATCAATTTGCTACTTGATAATTTAGTTATTACTTAGAATTATAGGTTAGTATAATCACATACTTGAACTTGATTTTGTCTTGACTGAATAACAATTTTAGTAATTTTAGTGGGTAGTTGATACAGTTCTGTGTGGGTTCGACACTCGAGTTATCATTTTATTACTTGTACGACCACGTATACTTGCGTGTGCGTTTGGGACCAACAAGTTTTTGACGCCGTTTCCGGGGACTTGAATATTGACTACTTTCTAGTTTTTGTTTTAATTGTTTATTTCGTCTAGTCTAACGTTACTTGATTGTTGTCTAATCTTAGGAACTTTGGTTTAATGCGTAGGGTTAGAAGCCAGGACAGAATCAACGACTTTGACCCCGAACCTGAGAGAATATTTCATAGGAGGTTGAGAGAAGCAAAAGATACAAATAATCTTCAGGCACTCGTTCAATTTCCTGTGAACATGGCAGAGGAGCAACACATAGTTGTTCAGGAGGTGGCGATGCCTAGCATTGCTAATGTCACCTCCAGCATCGTGAAGCCCAGAATCACTAGGCACTTTGAGCTTAACAAAGCATGATCCAGTTACTTCATGCAAATGGGCAGTTTATGGGTCTTCCACACGAGGACCACAACAATATATCCTGAACTTCTTGGAGATTAATGATACTTATATCACTAACGGGGTCACTCCAGACTATGTGAGACTCACACTTTTTACATTCTCTCTGTTGGGCGAAGTAAAGTGATGGTTGTAGTCAGAACCAGCTAATTCTATTACCTCATGGAATGATTTGGCAAGGAAATTTCTGGAAAGGTTCTTCCCTTCAGGAAAAACTGCAAAGATCAGAAGTGAGATAGTTGCCTTCAAACAGAAAGCAGGAGTCTTTATACTCAGCTTGGGAGAGGTTCAAGGGGCTACTCAGAGACTGTCTTCATCACAATCAGACGAACAAAGTGTTAGCTCACACTTTCATAGAAGGGCTACATCCTGAAACAAAAATTGTGGTAGATGTTGCAACTGGAGGTCAAGTGTTGGAGAAAAGATTTGATGAGATATATGCATTATTGAACAAATTCTCCAAAAGCAATCCGGATTGGCAAGGAGAATTGGGTAGACACACAGTGCAAAAGTCTGCAGGGGTTCTTGAGTTATATTCCATCTCGTCATTATCTACGCAGATTTCCACATTGACCAACCAAGTCAATCAGATGACCTTGGTTATTAACAAGAAACAAGACCAGCCAGTGCAACAAGTTCAAATATTTTGTGAAGTCTGTGGAGAAGGTTACATGAGCAATCTATGCCAGCAAATCCAGAGTCTATATATTTTGTAGATAATGCAAATTGAGGCCAGACAAATCAGTACGAGACACTTACAATCCCAACTGGAGGAACCACTCAAACTTCTCTTGTGGTGGAAACAAAGGTACTCAAAATCAATACCGGCCTCAAGCACCTCAACAACAATATAGATCACCTCAGGCTGAATAACAAGCGAGTCCAACAAGCCACCTTGAGGAAATGATGAAGAATTTATGGCTGATCAACAAGCCTTTACTCAGAAATTGATGGCTGATCAACAAGCCTTCACTCAGAAATTGATGGATGATCAGCAAGACGAATCCGCAACAATGAGAAATTTGGAGAGCCAAGTGGGACAACTTGCCAATGCCCAAAATACCAGACCATCTGGGGCTCTTCTAGTGATATTGAAACTAATTCTAAAGCTCAAGTCAATGCGCTTACTTTGAGAAATAGAAGAGTACTAGTAGAAGAAGTTCCAAAGAAAAAGAAGTATATAACTCGTCCTGAAGGAGAATTAGTTCCCAAACCAGTTGAGGAGAATGAGAAATAGAACAAAGGATCAGAGCCAGTAATTGTGACAGGACACCACCTACGTTTCCACAAAGACTGCAGAAGCAAAAAGATGATGCTAAGTACAAGAAATTCTTAAATATTTTGAGTCAAGTGCATGTGAATTTCCTTTGGTGGAAATTTTTCAGGAAGTGCCCAAGTATGCAAGGTATCTTTTAAGTTATTGTGACAAACAAACAATGACATACAGAGTTTGATACAGTTGCACTTACTGAAGAATGCAGTGCAAGAGTTCAGAGTAAACTTCCTCCTAAGCTGAAGGATCCTAGGAGTTTCACAATTCCTTTATCTCTTGGAAAACAAGAAGTTGGTAGAGCCCTGTGTGATTTAGGGGCTAGTATAAATTTGATGTCGTCTTCTTTGTTCAAGAAACTCGGATTGGGGGTGCTTAGACCTACTACATTTACTTTATAGTTAGCAGATAGGTCACTAGTTATGCCAAAAGGAATTATTGTGGATGTGTTAGTTCGAGTGGGAAAGTTTATCTTCCTGCTGATTTTATTGTTCTTGATTACGAGGTAGATGAGGAAGTGCTCATTATTTTGGGGCGACCATTCTTAGCTACTGGCGGAGCGATTATTGATGTAAGGGCAGGAAAGTTAAAGATGAGAGTTGACGATGAGGAAGTCACTTTTAATGTATACAAAGCACTTAAGCTCCCTAAGCATTATGAGGACTTGTGCATGATTACTGTGGTCGAATTGAAGGAGATAGAGCAGAGTCCTTATGTGAATTGTAGTGATCCAGATGGGACAACTGAGTTAGAGGGGGGTGGTGTTGCAAGCTGAGTGTGTAAAGATGATTGAGAAAAGAGCTAGAGATGAAAGAGGAGACCCTCTGAGAGCGTGAAAAAAGGCTAGACTTCATGGGAGAAAGAAGAAGAGAAAGCACCCAGCCTGAGCAGAGTAGCAGAGTCATGCCACAACTATAAATAAGGCGCTTGTTGGGAGGCAACCTGACCTGTATATCTTTTATTTATTTATTATTATTTTATTGTCAAGTCTTGTGTTGATTTTATTTTGCAGAGTACGGGAAGTCTGAGTACCCAATGTTGACGCTGAGGAGCATGTTTGAGCTTAAGTGTGGGGTCGTCCCGACTCTAAAGATAGAGGATCATGTCTGAACTAGGCCCGAGAGGGTCTCAGGGAGTATTTCTCACCCTTGTTTTAATATTTTTCTATGTGATCATGCATCGAGGACTATGCATAAGATAAAAAGCGGGGTAGGGGAAACTACTTTTTGAAGTGTAATTATATAAAATTAATTTTTCATTAGTTTTTCTTTTAGAACTCGTAGTATACATGGTCTAGGTTCTCAAAATAAATAAAAATACAAAAACAAAAATAAAAAATTAGAAAAATCTCGAACTTTTCCCGATGATGGACCTTTTGGAAAATTCTCTTGAGGGATAAAATCCGATTAAAAATACCAAAAAGATTTTTTTTTTGTTTTCTTTTAGCTAGTTAGATAGTATCCCTTGGTTTTTCTTTGGGCACCGGTTCTTTTCCAAGGGTGTAGCTCGAACCGGGTACTTTAATTTTATTTTTTAGGAGTATTAGGAAGAAACTGAGTGGCTTTGAGATACTCATTGACGTGTTTGATGCTGGCACATTAGGCTATGACGTACATTCTGTTTTCCTGTGTATTTGGTTTGAATTGTGAAGCCTAATTAAAGTAAATAGCCTATTTTGTGACACTTTAGCTCAGTTGTTTGACTTGTATGCCACATAGTGAAATATTGCTTAATTTTTCTCAATTATGTGTGCTTGCTTGACTTGAGAGTTGAACAAAATCGTCGTGATTGAGTCATGTGCAATGTGTGTGTGAAGATTTGTGATTTTCTGTGCTATCCTGTGTAGTCTAGAACTTGCCCCGGGTGTTAATCGAAGAGAAATTCTAAGTTGTGCTAATCTAGTGGATGACGTAGGCGTTTTCTTGCTTGATCATAGATTTGCTTGTCACATAAAAATAAAATTTTCCATTGCTAGCCCCTTTGAGACTATAGACCTTTTTTTTGGCAACCACATTACAAGTCGTACCCCTATTTTGTTCTTAATTTGAGATTGTTGAATTTTTACCTCCTAAGGCACTTAGTTGCTTAGAGAAGTAATGTGAGAGATTGGGGAATAGCTTTTGAGTGGAACCATAGAAGGGCCCCTTGGTGCAATAAAGTTAAAATCAAAAGCCACTAGCCGATGAATGGATGTGTGTGTAGAAAAGCAAAAAAAAAGAGAAAGAAAAAGAAAAAGAAAAATTGCAAGAAGAGAAAAAATAATAGTCAAAGAATATATAAAAATACACACCTTCAATTCTTATTAATTTGTGCTAGTGGGAGTATAGAAGTGCTTATTGAAAAAAGGGGCTATGTTGTATATGGTTTGTGGCAAGTGAATTGATTGAGAAGAATATGTATTTGAATTGTGAGTGTAGTGATTTAAAGTACTTAGGAGGGTTAGTCACTATTCCTAAATGTATCATACCCGTCTCTTAGCTTACATTACAATCTTAAAGTCCTAATTGATCCTAGATTTGGCTAGCTTAGATTATTAGAGATATACACTACGGCAAGCTTATGGTACGACCGTAGGATGCATATGAATTCTTTGTGAGAGTGAGAGAATTTTTTTCAATTGTGTGATGTCCTTAAATCATATTCAAAAGCATATTTGAATGTGTGGAATAGTCTATATTCACTGGTTTGTTTGTTGGTAAGGGCAAATGATCTCATGAATGATTGGTAATGTTGTAAACTTTCTTGTTGGGTAAGTGCGTGAGTTGAGAGTGTTTAGTGGTTGCAAGTTGACTTTTGAGGTTGGGTGATTACAAATAGGTTGTTGGAGTTGATTGAATTGAAATATTATACTTGGGCATGCTTAAACGGGAAGAATGTGAAATTTTGTATGTTCATGCTTGATTGCCGGTATCGATCATAGTCAAGGGTAGAGTGTATGGTTAAAAGTTGAAGTGCTCCTCTATAGTTGAGACTTGTACGTAGTTGGGAGTTATTTGACAGTCCCATTGCTCGAGGACGAGCAAGAGTCTAAGTGTGGGGTGTTGATGTTTTGCTTAAAGTATATATATATATATATATTTGTGAGTATATCGCCTCATATTTTACTTTTGTTTTGTGGATTTAGGATATGAAATGTGTTGATTTATACTAATTTGCGGTGTTTTTATGTGTAGGAATGATCTAGGGGCAATCGGGGGCAAAATGTGCAAAATTAGAGTCGAAATAAAGGAAAACAGAAAAGTTGGACATTGCAGCGCCACAAGCAGCGCCATGAGCTACCTGTGGCGCCAGACCAGTAGGTGAAAAGCCACAGCGCCATTGAGAGCGCCTAGTGCTGGGAAGGGCGCCGGTGGCGAGAATCATGTCCAAATTCTCTCGGGGCACGGTTATTTCAGCCCTAGACCTACCCAACATGTATAAAAGCAAGACTAAACTTATTTGTGAGGGGGAGACGCCACTTTTGAGGGAGAATACACACGAGAAACATTCGGAAGCGAAGAGATCTCAGTTTTCTTCATATTTTCTTAGTATTTTAATTATTCAACACTTATGAAATTGTTTGCTATTATCATGAGTGGCTAAAAACCCATTGTTCTGGGGTTGTGGTTTAGCCATGAATATTGTTGTTTAATGTTAGCTTAACCTTGACTACAATTCACTAATATATGGTTGTTTCTTCAATTCTGTGATTAATTTCTTAATTTCCTGGCCAACAGTTAGGTTCTATTTACTATCTACACTATGCTCGGGAAAGCCGTGTGTAGATTAAAGAAGAACTGAAAAGAGAGCGATTTTAACTCTTAGGGGGGATGGATTTGTGGTTAGGATATGAATATACCTAGTCACCGTGATTAATTAAATATCGTAATCTTAATGTGTTCTTAATAGATTGATTTCATAGGAATATAGGCGTTAATCTATTTTGAATAGGCGAGTAGTACTTCGGGAGAAGACTATGAGAGAAATTAACGATTAATTAGCAACCATGAGTGAATTGTATGAAATGAGAGTTAACTAGAACACAATATGATTTGTGAATCGATTAGAACCCTGGAATATTTGTCTCTACTGAATACATAAAAATCAATTTGCTACTTGATAATTTACTTATTACTTAGAATTATAGGTTAGTACAACCACATTCTTGAACTTGATTTTGGCTTGACTGAATAACAATTTTAGTAAATTTAGTGGGTAGTTGATACAAGTCTCTGTGAGTTCGACACTCGACTTATCATTTTATTACTTGTACAACCACGTATACTTTGCGTTTGGTACTAAGGGAAAGGAGTAAAATGGCGATTGTGTGTGGAATTGGAGGAATGTGTGAAAGGTTGGCCCTGTCGGATCAGGGTTAGGCTTTGGAAGATTCAAAATTTTTCTTAAGGTATATGTGAGTTGTTAGGGTAGTGACTCGATCGCGTGTTTCCTTGAAAGGGGTGTTCATGTGCTAGAAGAGCCTTGGAGTTGAGTGTATTCGGGGCCAGTCAGAGTGGGTGACTCTCAATAGCGGTCCTAGTGAGTTCAAAATTCAAGAATGAGGCGTTTAAGGGTTTCAGGCAACAGTATGATCGAGAATCGAGCTTTTGCAGAGTAATTTCTGAGAAAAAGGAAGATGGTTGGAATGTTCTATGATATGTTTCTGCATGTAGGATAGTGTTGGAGGAGTGAGAGAAATAAACTCCGGATTGTAGAAAGATTATCAGGAGGGTATGAGACGGGTTGCAGGATTTAGGCAGCATAGGCTCGTGAATCAAGGTCACTCGCGAGGAGTGAGGGTTGAGTTTGCTATGAGTTGGAGGAAGTTGCTATTATTCCTGAGGCAATTGAAGATGATTAAAAGCAAATAGATTGATTAGCCATGATTGAAATGGCACATTTTCGACAGTGATCAGTTCCTTTGATGTGTTTAAGCTACGCAGGTGGTTTGTGCCGGTGTGTGCGGGGCTTGTCGGCCGCCGTAACGGATTTCATGTGGGAGCACTTGAGTGCTATGGCCTGTCAGGATTAGGCGGATCCCGGAAAGATTATGGTGGTATAGCCTACTACTTAAGAATTTGCATGTTGGGTGATTGTGGGAATTCACTCGTGTGTTGAGATGGTACTCTTGAATTGAGTTAAGTAAAAGATTTCTATATGATGAAGTGTTCACCCTATTGGTGGTTCAGAAGTGATGATGGAATTCTTGCGTTACCTCATATTGGCATGTTAGGTGCGGTAAGCAGTATGTAACTGGGAGTAAGAATCGAGATTGCGGTTCGCTATTCATAAGGATGCCATGAGCTCGGAAGAGCAAGAAAAAGTGATTTTTAATTAGATCACACTTTTTATTATTGTTTACCAAAAATTAAAATAAAAATTCCTCGCCTTCTTGGTTTTTATCATTGGTCGGTTTTAGTATTCTGTTTTCTTCAACACCACAGAAACAATCCTGGGTTTTTCTTGTGTGGCACTTTCTTTAGTTTCAAAATTCTCTAGTGTCATCTTTAAATCACGATTTGACTCATATATGCAACTCTTTTTTTTGTTTTCCGGTCGATGTCCGGTACTTATAATGGGATCCGACTAAATCCGGATTCGTCCCGAAAAGTCCCACATTAAGGGTAAAACGCTCCCTAACAAAGACGACACTATACCCAGAGCTCGAATTCGAGACTTCTGATTAAGGATGAAGGGGCACTTACCATTCCACCGCAACCCTCGTGGGTCATGCAACTCTGAATACATGCCGTAGTTGCTATTGTATGATTACGAGCAGGCAGCAGCACATGGTTCAATAGTTTATGGTGATAATAATGCATTCTTTTTCCTGGACTTGGACGACTATGTCTTTTGAATGGTGTACTTACCCACACCAAGCTTAGTTAAGAAAAACTAAGGTCTACTAGGAGTTAGCAGAGTCATAAAAACTAACGTTACAAAGTTAAAGTCACCGTTATTTCCCGCTTAGCTTTGTTTTGTTGCAACTTTTGTTTCATAATAATAAGTATTCCGTTTCGATGGTTGGACATCACTATAAAGAGAAGTAGCATTATTTAATTCTCACAATTCTTCCAATTCCTATATGTCGCGGATTGCAGACTCCATCGATGTTGAGTTTGAATCTACAACTATCTGGAGGTTTCTATTTAATGTATGTTGTGTGGAAGAGACTGGAGACTAGCTTTATCCTCGAATAAATTTATACTTTCAACCAAACAAGATAGGAATATAAATTTAATCCTAGACTTAATTCAGTATATCTCATCTTACCAAATCAAAAGAAATCTTGCCAACCAAGCTGATTACCTATATTAAGTTCGCATTTGGACATAAGACTTGTGAAATTCCGAAAAAATGAATTGTTTTAAGCGAAAATGGTATTTAAAAATTAGAATTGTGTTTGGAGATTAATATAATTTGGAGCTATTTTTGAATTTTTGTAAGTGATTTGAAGTGAAAAATTCGAAAACAGCTTTTTGGAGTTTTTCAAATTTTTGAAATTCAACTTCAAATGAAATTTAAACTTTTTATGGCCAAATAATTATTCCGAAAAAAACAAAAAAAATTCCCAAAAAATGAAAAATTTCTTATGGCCAAACGCCCCTAAGATTCAACTTGGTAGACCCACTTTAAATTAATTAGATCACAACAAGCTTCAGATTGAAATTGAAAGGGTTGAAATGCAAATTGAAAATTTAAATTACGCTATTTTATGTACTCAATTAGATGGAAAGATGTACTAATAATTTTTCGAATGTCTCCATTAATTATAGAATAATATTAATAGTTATCTTAGTTAGAAGAAAATTTATTTAAAATTAAAGAATAATTTCATAGATCTCCCACTTTGCCACACTAACATCTTTGTGATTTATGTTGTATAGCTACCGATCTTATTTTGATTTCTGTAACAATTATTTAATCAATTTATTATTAATTGTTATAAAATTAAAGTAAATAAATCAAAGGCAAATATAGAGAGAAACTGATATATTATTCAACTTTCTAATTGATGTACATAATGAACTGAAAATTTCTCTGTTTATAGAAGAAAGAAAACTAAGCAGTTGCAAATCATTTCATTGAGTTGCTTGCAACTAGCCTGCATCAACTGCTTGTAGATAAACTTCAACAGAGTACTAAATGGATAATCTTCTTCATGAAGATTATCTATTGCGGAGTAATAAATGGACATCCACAATATAATATTTTCATAACACTCCCCGTTGTATGTTCATTAAAAGATAATGTGCCTCGTTAAAACATTACTCGGAAAAACCCAGTGAAAAAAATTCTAGTGAAGGAAAAAGAGTACACATATTTAGTAATACGCATTTCTAGCTGCCTCATTAAAAACCTTACAAGAAAAACCCCACGAAAAATATTTTAGTAAGAGAAAAAGAGTACAACGCGTATTTCACTCCCCCTAATGAAAACCTTGTGTCAAATATTTGAGTCTCCACATTCTATTCTTGTACACCATCTTCTCAAAAGTTGAAGTTGACAAAGATTTAGTGAACAAATCTGCCGGATTGTCACTTGAATGAATTTGTTGCACATCAATGTCACCATTTTTCTGAAGATCATGTGTGTAGAATAATTTTGGTGAAATGTGCTTCGTTCTTCTCCATTTGTAGATCCTCCCTTCAATTGGGATATGCATGCAACATTGTCTTCGTATAAAATTGTGAATCTTTTATCACATTTCAAATCACATTTTTCTCGAATGAAATGAATCACCGATCTCAACCATACGCATTCCTTACTTGCTTCATGACTAGTTATTATCTCAGCATGATTTGTAGAAGTAGCAATAATAGATTGCTTTGTGGAGCGCCATGATATGACAGTACCTCCATATGTAAACACGTACCCGATTTGAGATCGAGCTTTATGGGGATCAGATAAATAACCTGCATCTGCATAATCAACAAGATCTGCACTACCTTTGTTAGCATAAAATAAACCCATATCAAGAGTTCTTTTTAAATATCGCAATATTTGCTTAATCCCATTCCAATCTCTCTGTGAAGGAGAAGAGCTATTTATTGCTAGAAAACTAACATAAAATGCTATGTCAAGCCTTGTAGCATTAGCAAGATACATAAGTGCACCAATTGCACTGAGATAGGGTGTTTCACCACCAAAGAGTTCCTTACCTTTCCTGAAGGTCGGAACGGGTCCTTATTCACTTAACAATCATTAGTGTACTTAATGGAAGCGCTTTATCCATGTAAAAGTATTTTAAGACCCTTTCTGTATAGGCAGATTGATGGATAAAGATCTCGTCTGCTAAATGTTCAATTTGCAGACCAAGACAAAGTTTTGTCTTTCCAAGATCTTTCATCTCAAATTCTTTCTTAAGATATTCAATTTCCTTTTGGATCTCTTCTAGAGTTCCAACAAGATTTATGCCATCAACATAAACAACAAGTATAACAAATTCTGATATCATTTTCTGTATAAAAATACATGAAAAAATAACATCATTTATGTAACTTTCTTTCAGCAAATATTCACTAAGGCGATTATACCACATGCGCCCAGATTGCTTTAAATCGTACAAAGATCTTTGTAATCTGATTGAAACATTTTCCGAGATCTTGAATTTACTTCAGGCATTTTAAATCCTTCATGAATTTTCATATAAATTTCATTATCAAGTGAACCGTACGGATAAGCTGTAACTACATCCATTAGATGTATTTCAAGCCTTTCATATAGGGCTAAACTGATGAGATATCGAAGTGTTATGGCATCCATAGCATGTGAATATGTTTCATCAAAATCGACTCCAAGTCGTTGTAAGAATCCTTGTGCGACAAGGCGAGCTTTGTATCTTTCAATTTCATTATGATCATTCCTGCACAAAACCCCATTTATGGCAATTGGTTTTATACCAGCAGGTGTTTGGACTACTGGCACAAAGACCTCTTGATGTGTGGCTATAATTCATGGTTTAAAGCATTATGTGCCTTACATTTTATGTGCCTTAATAATAAAAATACACGTCGTATGTGCATAATGAAGTCTATTTCATGTGTAGGTGAATTGGAGACGGAAGCCGAGCTAAATGGATGCATAAACGTCAAAAATATGCTCAAGAGTCAAAAAGGAGTGAACCTGGCTATACCCGGGCATTTGAGCTGTAAAGCAGCCGGGCGTCTGGGCTATAAAGCGTGGTAAGACCAGGCGTTTGGGGGGAGTTTGACCCATAACGCCAGACCTGGCCAGGCGTTAGCCAGGCGCTTGGCTTGTAACGCCTGGTCCCTAATCCGGCTTAGTCCGAGTTTTGAAGGTTTTAAGTGTTTTCCGGTTTGACTAGAAGTATTTACACGTATAGGGTTTGTCCCAAAACATATAAATATACCCAAAAACACAATTTTGAAGGAAGGGATGCCATTTTGGGGAGAAGATACACACGGGATCATTAGGAAGCGAAGGATTTCTCAATTTTGTTCATCTTATTCTAGTATTTTCAATTTATGCAATTGTTTGATTTAACATGAGTGGCTAAACACCCATTGTTCTGGGGTTGTGGTTTAGCCATGAATATTGTTATTCGACATTAATTTAACATGGATTATAGTTCACTCAATATATGGTTATTTCTTCAATTCTGTGTTTAATTGCTTAATTGTCTTGCCAGCAATTTGGTTCTATATACTATCTATGTTATGCTTGGGAATGCCGTATATAGATTAGAGAAGAATTGAAGAGGGCGCGATCTTAACCCTTCAGGGGAGCGGATTTGTGGTTAGAATAGGAATATACCTAGTCACTGTGCTTAATTAAAGATCGTAATCTTAGTACGTTCTAATAGATTAATTTCACAGGAATATAGGCGTTAATCTATTGAGAATATGCGAATAGTGCTTCGGGAGAAGGATATGAGAGCGTTTATCGATTAATTAGAAACCATGAGTGAATTATATGAAGGGGATAGTTAATTGGAATGCAATACGAGTGGTGAATTGATCACAACCCTGGAATATTTGCCTCTACTGAATACAAAACAATACTTTCGTACTTGATAATTAGTTATTCCATAGATTCATAGTATAAATTAGTTACATTCTTGGATTTTATTTTGGCTTGATTAAATAACAATTAGAGTGATTCAGCAAGTAGTTTACGCAAGTCACTGTGGGTTCGACATTCGATTTAACATTATATTACTTGCTACGACCACGTATACTTGCGTGGGCATTTGGGACCAACAAGTTTTTGGCGTCGTTGCCGGGGACTTGAATATAGATTACTTTCTAGTTACTTGCTTTAATTGTTTATTTCATTGGGTCTAACGTCACATGATTTTTGCTCTAATCTCAGGAACTTCGATTGAATGCGTAGGGTCAGAAGCCAGGACAGACTTGACGGCTTTGACCCCGAACCTGAGAGAACATTTCACAGGAGGTTGCGAGAAGCAAGAGATACAGACAATATTCAGGACCTCATCCAATTTCATGTGAACATGGCATAGGAACAACACATGGATGTTCAAAAGGTGGAAATGCCCAGTATTGCTAATGTTACCTCCAGCATCGTGAAGCCCAGAATCACTGGGCACTTTGAGCTGAACAGAGCATGATCCAACTACTTCATGCAAACGGACAGTTTATGGGTCTTCCACACGAGGATCCACAACATCACGTTCTGAACTTCTTGGAGATTAGTGATACTTATATCACTAACGGGGTCACGCAAGATTATGTGAGGCTCACACTTTTCCCATTCTCTCTATTGGGCGAAGCAAAGAGATCGATGAAGGCATAACCAGCTAATTCCATTACAACATGGAACGATTTGGTGAAAAAATTTCTGGCAAGGTTCTTCCCTTCGGTAAAGACTGCAAAGATCAGGAGTGAGATAGTCTCCTTTAAACAGAAAACGGGTGAATCCTTATATTCAGCATGGGAAAGGTTCAAGGGGCTACTTAGAGTTTCTTTCTCGACCACGTCCATGACCACGACTAGGGCCACGACCTCTTCCACGCCTAGCTTGGTGAAAGTTCATCTCATTCACTTTAGTGAATGGACAAGAACCAGTAGGTCGACTTTCATGTTTTTTCATTAATAGTCCATTATGTTTCTCGGTTACAAGAAGATGTGAGATAAGTTTAGAATACTTTTTGAATCTCATCTCTCGATATTGCTGTTGTAAGAGCATATTCACGACATAAAAAGTGGTAAAAATTTTCCCCAACATATCATGATCAGTAATATTATCACCACATAATTTCAATTGGGAAATAATTTTGAACATAGCAGAACT
Organism: Nicotiana knightiana; assembly: GCA_005239525.1. Lineage (NCBI taxonomy): Eukaryota > Viridiplantae > Streptophyta > Magnoliopsida > Solanales > Solanaceae > Nicotiana > Nicotiana knightiana. The sequence goes on from ML432688.1 coordinate 78,984, forward strand.
ATACTCACTGATAGATTTAAAATCTTATAGCCTTAAATGAGTCCAATCATATCGTGCCTGTGGAAGAACGACCATCTTCAGGTGGTCATATCTATATTTCAAATTATCCACAGTATGACTGGATCTTTAACAGTAAGATATTCCATTTTCAAAACGTCATCAAGGTGATGGAGTAGGAATATCATTGCTTTGGTACAATCTTGGTTTGATGCCTGTTTTTTGTCCTTGTTGGTGTCTACCAGACCCATCACATCAAGATGAATTTCAGCATCAAGTACCCAAGACATGTAGCTTTTGCCCGATATATCTAGGGCTACAAATTCAAGTTTAGAAAGATTTGATATTATTTAGAAAAAGAAAGTTCGTACCTCTGATACATTCAAAGTATTTGCTCGAGATGGCAGAGTCTCATGCTGATAACGTGATATCAAATAACGATTGTGAAGTAAATAAACTAAAGACAAGTATAGAGAGAAAGTGCTATATTATTCAACTTTCAAATTGATGTACATAATGAACTGATAACTCCTCTATATATGGAAGAAAGGAAGCAACTGCAAATCATTTCATTGAGTTGCTTGCAACCTGCCTGCATCAGTTGCTTGTAGATAAACTTCAACAGAGTTCTAAATGGATAATATTCTTCAGGAAGTGTATTGGTGGAAAAAATATATCACACGTGGAACTTTACTGAGATGATAAAACATGATACGTGGAGCAATGGTGAAGTGACAATTGGCATATTCCATTAATGAAATTAAGAGTGCAAGGAAGATGCGCAGCATTCACCACGGGACAGAGCCTGAACAACTGTTGAAGATGCGCGAGCGGAATGAATCAAGTCCAAAAGGAGGGAAGATTCATGAACCAAAAATAAATAAGGAAAGGGAATCAGAGTCGTTACAAAGCATTTATAGCTACTAATGTGTCAGTTATGATTATCAACCATAACGAGCAATTAATACTACTAATGCTCATAATGAATTCATCATAAATAGGGAGAAACGTTATAATTAGATACTCCTATATAAGGATATAGAATCCCACTTGTAAGGACAAGTTCTCGGCACTATTGAAATATACTTACATTTTCTTGCTTCATAGAAGCCTTCTATGTAAGTTAAGGGATAGATTATCATTCCATTCCTTATTTCTTTTTTGCTAATTCAAATTTTTATTTTTATTTCTTTCTTTCAAGCGGATTGTTGAGGAAGTAAGGTATTATTTGGTTATCAGTAGCCCGATTTCTTCTAGATATAAGCTTTGACTAAAAATCTTATTTTTTGGTTAAACAAATTGGTTCCGTTACCGGGAATCTGATAATCTTTTTACTTTTCAAATCTTTCTTTCTCACAACCAAATTATGTCAACTGGTAACGACAATAACCAACTGAACCTTCAAGAACGAACACCACCACATCACTCTCCAGCAGAATCCCCTTGCCAGTCCCGAGAAGGATCACCTGAGAGATCCACGTCACACGTTAATAATCAACAAGGGGATGAACAAACTGTAGAACAAGACATTCTAAAGCAGTTGATTGCAGAACACGTGAATAGTGCTCTTCAGGACTTTGTTAGGGGGTTTCCAAACGCACCACAAACCCCTCCACCAGCCCATACGACAACTTTAGAAAACCCACGCTCGGGGCTTGATAATTCTGGAAGTGGAGGAGTTCCTAATGAATCCCGTGATGGGAGGCCAGGTACGCCTAATAACTCAGATTTATGAAGTTTGTTACTGACTTTGCAGAAACAGTTGAAATAGCAGAACGATCACATAGAGAAAATACTGGGCATACCTCTCGTAATAAAAGGTGTGGATCTTGATAAGTGTTCGCAGAAACCTTGGAAGCCGAGTGCGGCTCCTCTTCCAATTTCTAAAATTTTTAAAATGCCTGATATTCCAAAATATGATGGAACAACCGACCCATGAGATCATGTAAATGCGTTTACAACTGGCATAAAGGGAAATGATTTAACCAAGCAGGAAATTGAATCAGTTTTGGTAAAAAAATTTGGAGAAACACTCACGAAAGGGGCATTAACATGGTATTCTCTTTTACCTAAAAACTCTATTGATTCTTTTGCTGAGCTTGCAAATTCATTCATAAAAGCATATTCGGGAGCTTAGAAGGTTAAAAAAAAGATGGAAGACATCTTTAAGGTAAAACAGGGAGATACATATTTAATCAGGGAATTTGTGGATAGATTTCAATGCGAAAGGATGATGCTACCACGAGTACCTGATAATTGGGCAGTTATGGCGTTCGCAAGAAATTTAAATGGAAAATGTTCAGAAGCTACGAGAATACTTAAGGAAAGTTTGCGAGAGTTTCTTGATACAACATAGAATGATGTGTACAACAGGTACATCATGAAGTTGCGGATAGAAGAAGACACAGTTACACAATTAAGGGTTGATGAAAGAGCAGGTTCGAGACGTTCAAGATTTGAAAAAAGGTCCGGAAAAAATAGGTACGAACCTTACATGAAAATGCGGGACGGGATTCGCGGTCTAAACAGAAAAACATACGGTCTGATCCTAGATCAAGGCACAAAGATGTGGGTTCATCATCCATGTTCAGAAAAGAACGAGATGCGCGGGGCAGTGATTCTAGCACAGACGCAAGGATTGGAGATTACAGTTTCAATGTTAGCACTTCCGAGTTGGTAGTTGTTTTAAGAAGTATGGGAGATAAGGTGCAGTGGACTAAAGAAATGAGATCAAACCCGAGCAAAAGAAATCCAGATTTCTGGTGTGAGTTTCACAACGATCATGGCCATAAAATAGCAGATTGTAGATTATTACAAGGTGAAGTTGAGCATTTGTTAAAGCAGAGTTATTTATCTGACTTGTTCAATGAGAAAGGTAGGCAATCCTATATGAAGAATAGACAAGATCCTCCAAAACCTCTGTCTCCAAGAAGAACAATCAATGTGATAAGCGGGGGAAAGGAGGTCAATGGTGTGACATATACAGCTACAAAAAAGACATTGAAAGTCACGGTTACTCATGGAAAGCGAGTTCGCAATGTTTTGGATGAAGAAAGTATAACATTTGATGATGCAGATGCGGATGGCTTGTTAATTTCTCACAATGATGCGCTAGTAATATATTTACTTGTACATGATACTAATGTAAAACGAGTTTTGATTGATCCAGGTAGCTCCGTAAATATTATTTTTCTAAGAGTGGTGAATAAATGCAAGTTGGTGACAAGGAGGTACCAAATGCACGATCTTTGTCTAGATTTGATAATTCAAGTGTTATCACAAATGGAGAAATAGTGCTTACCACATTTCCAGAGGCAGTTATCAATGATACGAAATTCCAGGTAATAGATAGTGACATGGCTTATAATATAATTCTTGGAAGGCCATGAATTCATGATATGGACGTTGTACCGTCTACATTACATCAAGTTATTAAGTTTCCTTCACAATGGGGAATCCAATAAATTCGTGGAGATCAACAAGCTGCTAAAAATATCAATTCAGTGGCGGATTCAAGCACATCACATGATGTTACAAATGAGAAATAGTAACTACAGAATTCAGTTGAGGATATAATAATACAAACCTCATCTAAAAATGTTCTAGGGCAGACGGATGTAGATTCAAGACCCGATGTTCTTCAAGAACCAGAGGAGAATGAAAACATCAAAACCACGACTGGAGAACTCAAGGGTATCATGCTATTCAAGCATTGGCCAGATAGAAAAGTTTACATCAGAGCGAAACTGAGCCCGGAAATGAAAGGTAAATTAGTAAATTTTTAGAAGCTACCACATATTGCTTTGCTTGGTCGCACTCAGATATGACAGGTATACCACCGGAGGTGATGACCCACAAACTGAATGAAGATCCATCGTACCCACCAGTCAAGCAAAAGAATAGGAAGCAAGGGTCCTTAAAATATCAAGTGATTGAAGATGAGGTACAAAAACTTTCAAAAATTGGATCAATACGAGAGGTAAAGTATCCAAACTGGTTAGCTAATATTGTGGTAGTTCCAAAAAAGAAAGGAAAATGGTGGGTTTGCATAGATTATACTGATCTAAATAAAGTTTGTCCAAAAGATTCATTTCATTTACCGCATATAGATCAATTAATTGATTCTACCGCAGGTCATGAGCTGTTAAGTTTTTTAGCTGCATATTCAGGTTATAATCAAATAAAGATGGATCCTCTAGATGAAGGAAAAACTTCGTTTATTACAGATAGGGGGACTTGTTATTACAAAGTCATGCCCTTTGGTTTAAAAAATGTTGGGGCCACGTATCAAAGATTGGTGACTAAAATGTTTCAAGAACACATGGGAAAAACTATGAAAGTCTACATTGACAATATGTTGGTCAAGTTGACACAAGCAGAGGATCATTTTCAACACCTTTAAAGCACTTTCGAAATTCTGCGCAAATGCAATATGAAGCTAAATCCAGAAAAATATGCTTTTGTTGTGGCTTCAGGTAAGTTTTTAGGCTTTCTTGTTTCTAACAGGGGCATTGAAGTGAGTCTTGCATAGATAAAGGTCATTAGGGAGATACCTGACATACTCATGAGCAAAAAGAGGTGCAGAGGTTAACAAGGAGGATAGCAGCTTTGGGAAGATTTATTTTCAAATCTTCAGAGAAAAGTTTTAAATTCTTTTCAGTAGTGAAAAAGCAAAACCAATTTGAGTGGACTGACGAATGCTAACAAGCTCTCAAAAATCTAAAATCATATTTGTCAAATCTGCCTCTACTAACTAAACCGAAGGACGAAGAAAGGCTACTAATTTATCTCGCCGTATCAGAAATTGGCGGTAAGTGCGGTATTAGTGCGAGAATATAGAGGTAAACAATCTTCAATTTGTTATGTTAGCAAATCTTTGTTGGATGCTGAAACACGATATCCTCACTTAGAAAAACTTGTTTTAGCATTAATTATGGCATCTAGAAAGTTGAGACCTTATTTTCAATGTCATCTTATCGCTGTAGTAACTGATTTTCCTCCAAGGAATATATTGCATAAACAAGAACTATCTGGTAGGTTAGTTAAATGGGCAATAGAACTCAGTGAATATGATATTATATACCAGCCTAGAACTGCAATAAAGTCACAGGTTTTAGCAGATTTTGTGGCATATTTCAGGGGACTTGGATCTTATTTACCGATGGCTCCTCGAATATTAAAGGAGCAGGTTTAGGTATTGTTATGATCCCACCTTTGGGTGAAATCATAAGACAAGCAATAAAATATAATCCCAATACTAACAATGAAGCGGAGTACGAGGTTGTGATTGCAGGTTTGAAATTAGCACGAGAACTCGATATAGAACAAATTATAATCAAAAGTGATTTGCAACTTGTAGTAAATAGATGCAGGGGACTTACATAGCAAAAGAGACACGAATGCAACAATATTTGGAAAAAGCACGGGAATTGATCAAACAATTTCAGTCATGGAAAATCGTGCAAATACTCAGGGAGGAAAATTCAGAAGCAGATGCATTAGCTAAGCTAATCTCGCATCTGTTGCGGAAATAACAAATGCATAAATGCTATAGTAGTACATTTGTTTCATTCAGCGCTTGACCAAGATAACAATGAGGTAAATTTTAACGATTTGACTTGGGATTGGAGAAATGAATTTGTTAACTTTTTGCAGTATGAAAGTTTACCTGAAGACAAGAAAACGTCTCAGTTACTTTGCCGAAAAGCCGCCCGGTACTATTTGAGGCGTGGAAATCTGTACTGAAAGGTGTTTGGAGGATCTTTAGCAAGATGTCTTGGACCTTCTCAAACGGAATATGTAATGAGAGAAGAAAATGAGGGGCATTGTGGCAATTACGCTGGTGGAAGATTATCGATGAAACTTCTAATAAGAGTAGGATACTATTGGCCAAAAATGGAAGAAGATGCAGAAAGTTTTGTGGCCAAATGTGATAAATGCCAACAATCTGCATAGCCCAGCGGAGCTCTTACATCCTGTTATTTCGCCATGGCCTTTCATGAAATGGGGTATGGATATCGTGGGTTCCTTAATTCAAGCTAAAGGAAAGTACATTTTTTACTAGTATTGATAGACTATTTTTCAAAATGGGTAGAGGCAGGATATTTTAAACAGGTGTGAGAAAAAGAAGTCATGGAATTTATTTGGCGAAACATTATCTTCCAGTTCGTAGATCCAAAAGAAATCGTGTGTGATAATGGCCAACAATTCATAGGCACGAAAATCACAGAACTTTTTCAGAGTTGGCAGATTAAACGGATAACGTCCGTACCTTACCACCTTGTGGCCAATGGGAAAGCTGAGTCAACAAAAAAAGTTATTATTAATAATTTTAAGAAGAGATTAGAAGAGTCAAAAGGAAAATGGCCCAAAGTGTTACCAGGAGTTTTATGGGTTTATCGAACGACGACAACAACAGGCACATGAGAGACTCCGTTTTCTCTTGTCTATGGTGCTGAAGACTTAATTCCAGTTGAGATACGTGAACCAAGTACAAGATATACACAAGCAACCAAGGAATAAAAATGAGGAAGAGCTGCGAATGAATTTGGATTTACTGGAAGAAAGGAGAGAAGCGGCACTATTAAGAATGGCGGCTCAGAAACAAATGATTGAGTGATACTACAATAGGAAAGTTAATCTGAGATACTTCAAGATTGGGGACTTCGTCTTCAAAATGGTGTTTCAATCAACAAAAGCGGCTAATGTAGAAAAATTGAGTCCAAATTGGAAAGGCCCCTATAGGATTCGAGGAATCACTGGAAAGGGAGTATGTGAGTTGGAAACCATGGATGGCAAGATACTACCAACGAATTGGAATGTTGTTCATCTCAAGAAGTATTACTTTTAGATGAAGAAAGTAACAACAGACAGGTATCACTCAATTACAAATTTATTTTGTTCTTTTGAGTTATACTAACAATTTTAGATGATAGGCAAAAAACTAGCTCGTGCCAAATGATGATATTAGACCTAAAAGACACGTGAAATACTAATTAAATTCCCGATCTAGGTTATAACCTATCTGATGAAAAAGGGTTATGCATTCATCATCTAAATATATATCTCCGAGTCCCGTTTGTATTTTTCTTTTCAGGAAATGGACCACAAGCACGGAGTAATCCAGTGTTCGAGATTTCATTCTTCAAAGCTCAAATACTGGGGGGACTACACATATAGAAGCCTAAAACTTTGAAGAAAACTTGGAAAGGCATAAGCTTGCAAAAGGACATGAGTTACGAGTTGTAGGCCAAAAATTAGTCCCGGGATAATAAACCCGATTTTGAATTTCAAAAGCCGGTCAAAGAAAACAGTTATGAAAGTGTTATATGCATAAATGTTGTACAAAGTGTTACATGCATAAATGAAAAATAATGTACAAAATTTGAAAGTTTAAAGCATAATACTTCCTCAAATTATTTCTTTTTCATGTTTACTTTGTCTTTCATATATTCACTCCAATATGAAGATGAGATGTCATCTTTATCAGTGTCATTAATATAAAAGGTTCCTCTTTTATAAATATCCGTATTTATTAAAGTCACAGATTGTTTAAGCATTTTTAGGTGCAAAGAAAAAGCTCAAATATCAAAGAGCAAAATAAACGGTAAAAGCAACTGAAACATATATTAAACCTTAGGAAAACGAAGGTATTAGTTTATCATTAAGACCCCAAAATAAGATAGGGGTAACCAAAAAAAAACCTTTCCCAAAAAATTTCCACCAAAAAGTTGCGAACAAAACAATCAAATAAAAATAGAAAAAACTAAGGAGCATCATCTAAGGGGGAATCTTCCACGGGAACATCATCAATGGGAGAATAGTGATTAATTTGAGAAGAGGAGGCTTGAACATCAACTTCACCAGGAACGAGTCCATTTTCATCACCTCCGAGATCTTCAACTTCAGGTGAGGAAAAGCTTTGACGTTGCTGAGCTTTCTCAATTGCTTCTTTAGCTTTGGCAATTTCAGCATTAAGGTCAAAACCCTCTTGGTTGGTTTCAACTAGAGTCTCGAGGCGTGTATTCAAGAAAGCCTAACTCACATCTAGTGTCAGCTTATCCTCGAGAATCTCATAATCCTTCTCCCACTAGTTAATCTCGACTCTCAATTCTTCTTTCTCTGCTTCAGAGGAATCATAGGCTGTCTTCAGAGGAGCAAGTGATCTTTCTAAGAATTGAATTTTATCAGTAGAGGCGCGGTATCTTCCTGAGTTTGAGTAAGAGTTTGAACCAGTTCTCTTGCATAAACCTCTTTTTGATTAAGAAGTTCTTTCATACTTCTTATTTCTTCAGTTGCCTTAGAAAGTTGTTCAGCAAATGAGGATTCAAAGATATCCTTATCCTTACCAACTTCACTACAAGAAGCTTTCTCAATCGCTAATTCAACGGCAATCATTTTCATTTGTTGCTCCAAAGAATTCTTCTCCTCTGCCAAAACTTCTTTCTCCAATTGAAGACCCTCAAATTGTCCTTTCCAATTATCAACCTCGGTGCGGTAGGTTTTGGTCCGCATGAACAACTCTTTTCATGAGTTCTGTCCCGATCAAGTTGATCTACAAAGAAAGAGAAGGAGTTATGGATAAACAAAAAGAAGAGAAAAAGGAAATATAATTGAACTCGTACCTTCAAAGAAGAATGAACAATATCGTTCATCAAGGTCAACGAGCTATGACTTTCCAACTTCGACTTCTCTACAGGACCTAGAAAAGGTTTCAACCACACATCGGCTTGACCCGATTTTCTCAATAAGTTCACACCTTCAGGAACCTCAACAACAACTTTATTCATTGTCTTCTTGCTACTGGAAGGCTCAACTTTTACATAATAAGTAGTAGCCACAGGGATGACAGATGAGGTAGAAGCAGCCACAGGGGTAGCATCAGAAGTAACTTCAGGTAATGGCACGCGAGGATTAACGGGACTGATATTGGAAGGGAGGCAAGGGACAATTCCTCAGAAATAGGGCCAAAAGTTTCATCACCTTCAAATCCACGAGCAAACAATTTTTCAACAGAACCTTAGGGGGGGGGGGATCATTAAATTCTTCATCAGAAATCATCAATGGGGCACTCACTGGCTCATCCATGAGACTGAAGGGAAGTGAACTTGTAAAGGTTTGTGAGAAGGAGTATTTTCATCGTCAGAAACCACGCGTCTACAGACACGTGGCCTTCGCACGAAAGATCCCTCTTCAGTGTCTTCTTCACCATCAGAGCCAGAGGCTCCATCAATCTTTCTTTTTGAAGAAGAACTCAAAATTCTTTCCTGAGCAAAAGTCACGAAAAACCTTGTGGATGGAACAGATGCAGGACTAATACCACGAATGAAAATCCTAGCAAAGAAAAAAAGTCAAGATAAGAAACTCTTGAATCAATAAGGGAAAGGAGAGGAAATATAGTAAGCGGGAAAAAGTACCGTGTGTCTTCACTTTCCAACCAAACCTCTGTGAAAGACAAGATCTTTTCTCCATAGGGGCAACAATTAACAATTTATCTACCCAAGCACGGAAGTTAGAAATTTTCTCGAAAACTTCCATGGGTGCTGAAAAAGTAGGCACGTGATCACATGAGTTTCTTTTTTAAAAAAAAAGAAAAAGGAAAAAGACAAGGGGGAAAAAACTTACGTGCAGAATTTTATTTTTCTGGAAAAGACATATTTTCTTCACCCACTAGAGCACTAGTGGGAACAACAACAAAACGAGCATACCAGCCACGGTCTCTGTCATCTTCAGGGCTGACCAATACCCTCCTACTTCTAGCCACAAGGGAAAAACTCCTTCACAAAATAGTTTATGAGAGTAAAGATGAAGTAAGCATTGGAACGTAAAAGGCATAGAGGCCAGGTCTGATAAATAACGAAGGCATGCAACAACCCTCCAAATAATGGGGCCAATTTGTCCTGGACACACATTGAAGTAACGGTAATATTCAATGATTACTGGGTCGATAGATGGTTTAAAACCTAAAGTAAAGGGTAGGCGTAAACAAAAGAATAACTAGCTTGGTATGAAGTTATTCTCTAGTTGGAACCGGGAACTAAGACTGGGAAATCTAGTTTCCAATTACATTCTCTTCGAATCAGGGAAATAAGACCAGTAGTAATTAAGGTGGGATAAAGGTCGGCAGGATTAAAGGAAGCTATGGATGAAACTTGATTTCTCATGGATTCACGATTAGTTGAAAAAAAAAATTCCCGAGGAACAATCTCTGCAACTGTTGGTTCACACACTGGTTCACTCGAGTCTCTATTCCTAGAGGAAGATTTAGGGGTTAAAAGAGCCCTAGGTTTATAAGAGGAAGGTTTAGCAACACTGCCATGAGAAGAGGAACCACGGTTAGACAACGAGCCTAAACTACGGAGCCTACCACCTCTCCTACTTCTAGTAAGGACAGTATAAAGAGCGATCTCATCAACGATCACAACCTTGCGAGGGTATGGTGTAGAAGAAGACATGGTTATATGAAGAATTAACAAAGAGTAGATGCAAAAGCAATACACCAGAAGACATGATTATAAGGAGAATTAACAGTGAGTAGATGCAGAAGCATGAAGGAAGAGTGATATAGAGAATACTGTAGAAGAGGGATTTCGAGAAACTAAAGAAGAATGAAGTATTTTTAAGAAGACACAATCATCAATAAAAGTAGGTCATTATGAAGAGTCATAATGAAACCGTCACTTCGCGACTGACACAACCGCAGTAAAACCCTAAAAAGCGCTAAAAAACCGCAGAACCAATCATCAAGAGCCACGTGGCATATGCATTAAATAGACGTGACATATATCGCGTTGATTATGAAGAAAACACAATGATACTCGAAAAGAGGCGGCAAAGAATTCCCTCCATAAATACTTACCACTTCCTGAATATTCAATTGAAGAATATTCAGAAAGTTGGGGACTATGTATTGGTGGGAAAAAGATGTCACACGTGGAACCTTACTGAGCTGACAAAGTATGATACGTGAACAATGGTGAAGTGACAACTGGCATATTCTATTAATGAAATTAAAAGTGCAAGGAATATGCGGAGTAAACAGTCATGGGACAGTAAAGAACAGATGACTGAGCCTGAACAGCTATTGAAGAGGCGTGAGCGGAATGAATCAATGCCAAAAAGAGGGAAGATTCACGAACCACTCAAAAAAAGGAACCTTTCCTCTCCCCAACCATTTCGGGTTAAGAAGATGTGAAAGCGCGTTTATCTCTATAAGAAGGGTGCGTTCCGAGGTGTGAAGTGGGAGAGAAGGGATGTCACAATTGGGGTTTTGAATAAAACGACCTTTTGATTTTTCATTTTTTTTTTTTTTNAGGTATTTCGAATTGTTTGTTGACACGGACAAAGTCAGGGAAAACCTCTGAAATTATTTCAATATTGAACCTTGGACATATAAGAGTTCCGGAAAGGGGATCAAAGTCGTTACAAGATATTTATAGCTACGAATGTGTCAGTTATGATTATCAACCATAACGAGCAATTACCACTAATGCTTATAATGAATTCATCATAAATAGGGAGAAACGTTATAATTAGATACTCCTATATAAGGATATAGAATCCACTTGTAAGGACAAGTTCCTGGCACTATTGAAATATACTTACATTTTCTTGCTTCATAGAAGCCTTCTACGTAATTTGAGGGATATTCATTCCATTCCTTTTTTTTTTTTTTTGCTAATTCATATTGCTATTTTTATTTTCTTTTGTTTCAAGTGAATTGTTGAGAAGTAAGGTATTATTTGGTTATTAGTAGCCCGATTGTTTCAAAATATAGGCTTTGACTAAAAATCCTATTTTTTAATTAAACAGGATGATTATTTTATAGCGGAATAATAAATGGACATCCACAATCTAATAGTTTGGTAACATTAATAAATTTTTTGGGTACATTTTCATGATTTGGAAAATACGGTGGGTTTATTAGTAGTTATAGAAGAAGATTGAAACAGAATCCGCCATGGAAGAAATCCAAACAGAAGAAGCACCAAAAAGTTCATCGCTATTTCCCGTTTTCCCCCAATCTCAGATATGTGCACCGCCCAATCCCTCCACCTCATACGACGCCGTTCCAGAATGGCTTCGCAATTCCAGCTTCACAACCGACATCTCCGTTATAAACAACACCGTTTCAACGAACTACAGTAATATCCAGTTCCCTGAGAATCTAGAAGACGAAGAAGGAGAAGATATAGAAAAGGAAAATAAAAAAGGAGAGGGAGCACGGTATGAGTTGCTGGACTCTTCCGCGTCGGAGCGGGGTCACTCGTCTGCTTCTGATGATGAAGAAAGAAAGAGTAAGAAGAAGAAAAAGAGGAGGAAGAAAAGGCAGCGAGTGAGTAATGAGGGCCCAAATTATGACTATGCACTTTCTTCTTCTAGAAAACGTGATGTTCGAACTTGGGCTTCTTCATCAGCTACTGATAATGTTAAAGACTATTACTTTGACTCTCGTGGCGATCGAGACAATTTAGCTTTTGGTACTCTCTACAGGTGCGAATGCTGCTTTTCTATGCATTCTTTTAAGCTACGTAGAACAAGTAATCAGAATAAGAGTCGCGATGCTACTTGCTTATTTTTTCTAATTTGACTGTAATTTGATTTTGTTAGCTGTCAAGAGAATTTAAAACTACACAATGTTGGAACTTATATGTGGATTGCAGCAGTTATTGGCTCACTATGGGCAATGCAATCGTAAAACATAAAGAGAGATTTTTTCTCAACATCTAGCACAATGAGGAGCAATTTGAAACTGTTAGAATGGCGACTCAACCAGTTAACACGGTGGAATTGTCATCTGAAAATCATTACAATTCAAAAATTTAAGTTAACCTATTCGTATTTGCAGCAAAGTCAATCTTTCAATCAGCTACTTCTCAAACATGGATCAGTTGTGATTTCTTTTTTGTGTGTAGTAAAAAAGAGTTAATGAGGTTAGTGTCCATTGTTATCATAGGGGCATGCACAATGGTTTTATGAGTTACACATGGACACGGTGAACCCGTGCTTTCTATTCTATTATGGTGAAGGTAAATAATGTATGAGGGAATAAACTGACTTTATGTAATTGATTTTTTGAGCTTTTGGACAATCATACTTGATTTCATCATTGAGGAGAAGGATTCATTTGACACACCTAATTCGCATTAGTTCTAGCTTGATTCACTTTGCTTTACTAACTGTAGAATAATTTTTTGCTGCACTGTAGAATGGATGTTGCTCGTTACAAGCTTCATAATTCGAGGAAAAACTCTGAGCTCAATTACTATAGGTGGAATGATAAGAGAACTTTTGAAAGAGAAAGTGATATTGATGCATTGGACAATAAACTAAGGTCTGGAGGTCGCTATTGGTCTGCAACATATGCTGCAATTGAGCACCATAAGAACTTGAAACGTCTAAGATTTTTGTCTCCTCTCAAGCCAATGATGAGCATGCCAGCTGATTTCATCTCATTGCCAGATGAAGTTAAGTCAGATGAAGGAATCAGAGGAGATACTGTTTCAGGTAATGCAGTGGTCGAGGAATCTTGGGAGGATGAGGTCTTTCGCAAAACAAAGGAGTTCAACAAGATGACAAGGGAACGGCCACATGATGCGCAAATTTGGTTGGCTTTTGCGCAGTTCCAAGATAAGGTAGCAAGTATGCAGCCACAGAAAGGTGCCCGTTTGCAAACACTTGAAAAGAAGATCAGTATTCTGGAGAAGGCTACTGAGCTGAACCCTGACAGTGAAGATCTTCTTCTCTCTCTTATGAATGCCTATCAGAGCAGAGATACCATTGATGACCTGATTAGTCGATGGGAGAAGATACTTCTCCAGAACTCAGGTAGTTACACATTGTGGAGAGAATTTTTGCGGGTTGTTCAGGGCGACTTTTCAAGGTTTAATGTTTCTGAAATGAGAAAAATGTATGCAAATGCAATCCAAGCTTTATCTGGTGCATGGTCTAAGCAACATAGGCAGGTCCTCACCTTTGACACATTATGCTCTCTTTTTTTGTGCATAAGATATTTATTAATTTGAGCGTACAGACTTTGAGTTTTTGTTGCTGTTCTGAAAATTTGATCTTTGTGTTGGGTGCTTGTGTGGCTTCTGATAAAGTCCTTATCTTCTTATACAGTGTAAATGATAAAGATGATTGTGCCCTTCTGGGTCAAAACTGATGGTATCATTAACAGTCAAATAGATGAGAAACTGCATAGTAAAATCCTTCTGCTTGGCTGTGGATCCTTGAAAGGGCATTTGTCCTAAGAACACCTTTCTGGACTCTTGGGAGAGATAGTGTATTGAAGTGTTTATGAATGATAATTCCATGAAGTTGTTGGGGAAGGGTAGGGTGGGTAGTAGCTTCCAGCATGAACTTGGTGAGGATCAGATCAACAAATATTGGTGTGTGCATATCCTAGAACTTCCTTATTTGGTTGCTGAAGTAGGATCATAGTGAAAGATTTCCAAATAAGAAGCTGCTAAGTGAGGCCTTTGAATGGCTCAAGGGTGAAACTGTATAATATTTACTGAATTTATACATGTTAGTGTCCATGCATATCCAGAATATTGAATTCATTCACAACTTAAAGAGAAAACTTTACTCTAGGTGCAGCACTACCTTGTAAAAATGAAATTTTTGCATGGATCTCGAGCATTAAGTACTGTAAGTTTCCACTGTATTATATTTTGAAATTAATTGTGAAGCAATTTTCAAAACTTAGATGAAATGAATAGGAAGCAGTCCTTTAAATAATTCAGTATATTCTCTTTGATTTTATGTATGTGAAATTTTTTGCAGGGTTAGCACATGCTTTGTTGCAAGAGTTTAGAGTTATTGACAAATAAATTCATCTTGATCTTTTCTGTCACCCATCCATTTGCTGATGGAGATGAATTTGTTGGATACAGGTTTCCGGAGGTGCTAATTCGCCTTCTATGGATCCTTCTATTGTAAGACTTGAACATGGTCTGGTTGATATATTTCTCAGTCTCTGTCGGTTTGAGTGGCAGGCTGGGTACAGAGAGTTGGCAACTGCCATGTTCCAGGCGCAGATTGAATACAGCTTGTTCTGTCCTTCTTTACTTCTAAGTGAGCAAAGTAAGCAAAGACTATTTGAACATTTTTGGAACAGTAATGGTGCCAGGGTTGGGGAAGATGGTGCACTCGGCTGGTCAAAGTGGCTAGAGAAAGAGGAAGAGCTGAGGCAAACTATGGGGGAGGAGCCTTCACATGATTCTGAAAAAGGTGGTTGGACTGGTTGGTCAGAACCATTGTCTAAAAGTAAAGACAATAATGAAGCTATAGAAAAAATAACAGAGACAGATGGTGCTCTTGACGAATTAGAACATGGATCTGAAATGACAGATGATGAGCAGACAGATGATACTGAAGCTTTGCTGAAATTGCTTGGGATTGATACTGCTGCTGAAGCTAATGGTGAGATTAAAGACACAAGAACTTGGACTAGGTGGTCCGAAGAAGAGGTAGCAAGAGACTCAAGCGAGTGGATGCCAGTCCATGCTAAAAGTAATCCTCTTTCTCCCGTCCCTTTTTCATTCCACTGAGCTTTCTTTTCCTTATTAAGTTTAATTACACCTTTTTGGGAAGAAATATCAAGTGAGGAATTGCTTGAAGAGAGGCCATGACTAATTAAATCAGGGAAAAAATATACAAATTAGGATATAGACTGAACAGAGGGATAACAATGCTGGCATTTGTATAGTTACCACCTCCCTCCCCCAAGAAAAAAAAGAGCAAGGTTGATCGTCGTGCCAGGGAGCACTGTTCTATGGAAGGTTCATTCGCTAGGGTGGAAAGCTGAAAAATTCTCTGTACTAAATACCGTCTTTGTCACTTAATGGACCTTTTACTTTTCACTCCCAATAAAAGGACTGTTAACTTATGAACACTTAGGGTAAATTTCTGTTTCAATGGCTTAACTTCTCTGTCTCTTTTCTTCAAAAAGCTTGTCAAGTCTATCTCTTTTTTTACCGTCTTCAAAGGCTAAATGACAGTAGACATGCCAATAAAGCGGCAGTTGAAAATTATTTATCATGTGACTGAGTCATGAACAATAGTAGTTTTCTGAAATTCAGTATCATGCTCTCTACCCTGCACTTATAATAGCTCCAGTTTCGTTTTCATTCTCGCTGTGTTGTTAGCAGCATTCACCTACCATGCTTAACTCCACCCAGTCGTTTCTATCCATTGCCATGACTACGTATATCTGTTATTTTGATTCTGGGGCTAATTTTATGCTTAAGAATGTTTTGGGTTTGCAAGTGGAGTGTGATAATAGCTAGTTGTTATTATCCTTGTGAAGATTTTGAACTGACTGTTCTAAGTGTTAGTGTACTACTGCCTGTAGTTTCCAAGCGATGAGTTGCTTCCTGCCTCCTTTTTCTCTTCTTGTCTTTGCATTTGTTATCTGGTAGAGAATTAATTTCTCGTGTCTTTATGTGAAACAGCTGGGATTTCTCATAGCGAGGATCCTGCTGATGCACTGGATGATGAGCAGCTTTTGAGAGTAATAGCATATGAAGATTTGAGCGACTACCTGTTCTCGATAAGTTCTGAAGAAGCACGTTTTTCCCTGGTAACGCAATTCATTGATTTTTATGGCGGGAGGATGGCTCAATGGTTCGTCTTCGTAACTTGAATATTAGATTGATTTCCCTAGTGCTCACATTGATTTACTAGATATTAGAGTTAAACATGTCATATTGCTGCAATAAATGGAGCACAGAGATCCATGTCACACATTAGAGTAGTTCATGCTTGAGGAGCTAATTACTGTGTGAATGTATCTGGATAGAAAAGGGTAGTGTTTTTTCTAGCATACTTGGGAAGGATCTCATATGCTAAAGTTATGAACCTTTTTAC
Organism: Nicotiana knightiana; assembly: GCA_005239525.1. Taxonomy (NCBI): domain Eukaryota; kingdom Viridiplantae; phylum Streptophyta; class Magnoliopsida; order Solanales; family Solanaceae; genus Nicotiana; species Nicotiana knightiana. The sequence goes on from ML432688.1 coordinate 95,853, forward strand.
TCTGATTTACAATTAGGATTGGATAATGCTATCTAGGTTGAGCTTGATTCCCGTAGAAAGTGCCTGAACTTGCTATAACTTGGTGAGCTAAACTTTCGGCACTTGTGCTCTGCGAGAATGCACTGGAGAAAATCTATATTGATCAATTAATTATAATACAATGAGCCCTATTTATAACTATACATAATACAAATCCTACTCATACTCAATATGGGACTTGGTGCATAACTATCTATTAACTATATTTATAACTAATTACATATTAACTATATAACTATCTAACACTCCCCCTCAAGCTGGTGCATACAAATCATATACACCGAGTTTGTTACATATGTAACTAATACGAGGACCAGTGAAGGACTTGGTGAAAATGTCTGCAAGCTGATCATTCGACTTCACAACTTTGCAGCAATATCTCCTGAGAGTAGTATCTTTTCTCTCACTAAATGACAGTCAATCTCAATGTGTTTAGTTCTCTCATGGAACACCGGATTTGATGCAATATGAAGGGCAACTTGATTATCACACACAAGTTCCATCTTGCCAATCTCACCAAATTTCAACTCATTAAGCAAATGTTTGATCCAAACTAGCTCTCATGTTGCCACAACCAAACTAGCTCACATGTTGCCACAACTAGTGCTCGATATTCTGCTTCTGCACTAGACCGAGCAACAACATTTTGTTTCTTGCTCTTCCAAGCCTCCTACTAGAACACAATATCCAGACGTAGGACGTCTATTAGAAGGTGATCTTGCCCAGTTAGCATCTGAGTACCCAACAATTTGCTCATGGCCTCGATCTTCAAACAATAATCCTTTGTTTGGAGCTGATTTTATATATCGAAGAATGCGGACAACTGCAACCCAGTGACTATCACAGGGAGAATCCAGGGACTGAATTACCACACTCACAGGAAAAGAAATGTCAGGTCTAGTCACTGTGAGGTAATATTCATTTACCAACCAGCCGCCTATATCTTGCAGGATCACTAAGCGGCTCCCTCTGTCTTAGTAGAAGTTTAGAATTCGGATCCATAGGAGTGTCAACAAGTCTACATCCTGTCATTCCTGTCTCCTCAAGAATGTCTAAGACATACTTCCGTTGTGAGATTATAACCTGAGCTAGACTGAGCGGCCTCAATACCTAGAAAATACTTTAATCTGCCCAGATCCTTAGTTTGAAAGTGTTGAAAGAGATGTTGCTTCAACTTAGTAATACCATCCTGATCATTGCCGATAATAACAATATCATCAACATAAACCACCAGATAAATACTGAGATTTGAAGCAGAATGCCGATAAAACACAGAGTGATCAGCTTCACTACGAGTCATGCCAAATCCCTGAATGACTGTTGAAATTACCAAACCAGGCTCAAGGAGACTGCTTTAGACCATAGAGGGACCGGCCCAACCGACGTACAAGACCACTAGACTCCCCCTGAGCAACAAAACCAGGTGGTTGCTCTATATAAACCTCATCCTCAAGGTCACCGTGAAGAAAAACATTCTTAATGTCCAACTGATAGAGAGGCCAATGGCGAACAACAACCATGGATAGAAAAAAGCGGACTGATGTTATTTTAGCTACGGGAGAGAAAGTATCACTGTAATCGAGCCCAAATATCTGAGTATACCCTTTGGCAACAAGACGAGCCTTAAGTCGATCAACTTGGCCATCTGGACCAACTTTGACTGCATACACCCAACGACAACCAACGGTCGATTTACTCGAAGGAAGAAGAACAAGCTCCGAAGTATCACTCGTATGTAGAGCAGACATCTCGTCAGTCGTAGCATGTCGCCACCCTAGATGAGACAATGCTTCACCTGTAGACTTAGGGGATGGAAACAGAGGACAAAGATGATACGAATGCACAATGGGGTGATGACAGACGATGGTAACTTAAACCGACGTAATGAGGATTAGGATTAAGCGTGGACCGTATACCTTTTCGTAGTGCAATCGGTTGACTAAGAGGAGACAAGTTCGCAGTATTAGCAGGGTCAGGTGCAGGATGTGAATCAGTTGGGCCTGATGCTGGCACAAACGACGATGATAAGTCAAGAGTGGTGGAGCCGTAGAAGGTTGAACTGGACTAGGTTGTGGAACTGGAGCTATAGGTAGTGCAACTGGAGCTATAAGTAGTGTAACTGGAGTTATAGGTAGTGCAACTGGAGCTATAGGTGTTGGAGCTGCAACTGGAGCTGTAGTTGATAAAGCTGGAGTTATAGAGGAAGATGAATGGGAGATAGTGACTGAATCTCCAAAAGATGGAATTGGTAACACTTTAGAAATATCGAAGTGATTACCTGGACTTGTGAAGTATGATTGGATTTCAAAGAAGGTTGTTTCAAAGAAGGTAACATCAGCAGATATAGTATACCGCTGGAGGTCAGGAGAATAACATCAATATCCTTTTTGTGTTCTCGAGTAACCCAAAAATACGCACTTAAGAGCACGAGGAGCTAACTTATCTTTTCCTGGAATAAGGTTATGAACAAAACATGTGCTCCCAAAGACACGTGGTGGAAGAGAACAAAGGTAAGTGAAAAAACAGGACGAAGAATAGAACTTGATTCTGGATGGCTCAAGATGGCATCCGATTAATAAGATAGCAAGATGTAAGAACTGCATCCCCGCAAAAACGCAACTGAACATGAGATTGTATGAGTAGGGTACGAGCAGTTTCAATAAGATGTCTATTCTCTCTTTCAGCTACCCCATTTTGTTGGGATGTGTAAGGACAAGATGTTTGATGAATAATCCCAGGAGAGTTCATAAACTGCTGAAATGGGGAAGATAAATACTCTAGGGCATTATCACTACGAATGTGCGGATAGAAACCCCAAATTGATTTTGAATTTCAGTGTGGAAGGTCTCTGGAAAATAGAAAACAACTCAGATCGATTTTTCATCAAAAATATCCAAGTGCACCTAGAATAATCATCAATGAAACTGACAAAGTAGCGGAATCCCAAGATAGAACTGACTCGACTAGGACCGCAAACATCTGAATGGGCTAAAGTAAAAGGTGACGACTCGATTATCAAGACGCCAAGGGAAACGGGAGCGGGTATGCTTACCGAGGTGACATGGCTCATACTCTAGAGTGGACAAGTGAGATAGACCAGATACCATTTTCTGAAGTTTTGACAAACTGGGATGTGCCAACCATTTATGTAATAGATCTGGTGAATGTGTAGCAGGACAAGTTGTTGAAGGAAGACAAGATGTGAGTCCATGTGATTTTGCAAGGATAAGGTAGTAAAGTCCATCTAATTCACGCCCGGTACCAATGATCCGCGCTGTACTGCGTTTCTGTATTGAGCATACGTCTGTCGCGGGAACATGAAGAACGAAAATTAACTTTTATGTTGAAGTCTTAAACAAGGTCATCAAGAAATAAAACAGAGGATTTAAGTGATTTGACTAAGCGACTAACGACTATGAGATTAAAAAGGACTACCGGGAACATAAAGAACTAAATCTAAAGGTAAGGAAGGAAGTGGACTTGCTTGGCCTATTCAGTTGCCATGGCTTGAGACCCGTTAGCCATTGTGATTGTTAGGAGTGATTGAGAATATGAAATAGTCGTGAAAAGAGATTTGTTACCAGAAATATGATCAGATGCACCTGAATCAATGACCCAAGACTCAGAGGTTGAAGATTGAGAGACACAAGTCACGCTACTATCCGTTTGAACGGCGGAAGCTATCCTTGAAGATGTTTATTTACCTGCTTTGTAATGAAGGAACTCAATATACTCCGGTAGAGAAACCATCCAACTTTCGTAGTATTGGATTCCATTTTTCTACAACCAGTTTCTCAAATTCTTAACTACAACTTGTATGATTAACTTCGGAATGCCAAATCAGAACACCTTTTTTTCTTTTGAATAGACCGACTCGGAATAACGTCCTGAGAAAGCTGTCCAAAAGAAGTTTCGTCAGAAACTGACTGGAAGGTGGTCCACGCGCCGGCGCGTGGACAGATCTCGCCGGAAAAAAAACTCACTCTGATCGGCGCATGACGGCGCGTGGATGGGGTTTTTCCTGTGGGGTTTGGTCGCCTGGGGATGGAGAACTGTGGTGGTGTTGGTTTATGCACAACATCGGTAAAAAGCGGTTTTGACGCAAACAACTTCTCAGGTCACCGGAAAATTGCACGGTGACGGCTGATTTCTTCCCAGATGTCGTTGGAATGACATACACCAATAATTATCTCACCAATGCTCTGATACCATGTGAGATTGCACGGGAGAAAATCTATATTGATCAATTAATTATAATACAATGAGCCCTATTTATAACTATACATAATACAGATCCTACTCCTACTCAATATGAGACTCAGACTAATTACATATTAACTATATAACTATCTAACATGCTCAACTAGCTGGGATCATCCTTTTTATGTCCCGAGACTTTTTCCACCTTGAATTGATAGTACATTGTTAAGTTGTGTGTGTTGACTGTTCTACATATTTCACGTCTAGCATTGGCCAGTTAATGCTTTGCCTAAGAATATAAAGCATGTTGTTTTGGTTAAAACCCTGAATCTGCCCTGCTTTACCTTGACAGTTTAGAAGAGAAAGGGTCAATTTGTTGAAGTTGAAATTATATGCAGAAAAAGGATTTTGGATAGTTCTTTGAACTTTTTAGGCTTAACTCTACTAGTTTCTCTCTGCAAGTCTCTGGATATAATTGACATCCATTTAGAGGTTAAGGGAACCTAGACGGAGAACTGGAAATTTCTTAATCCACACATTCTGATAATCGTTTCCAAAATGCAGTCTGCAATACGAAATCAAAGATTCAGAGAAGATCTTGGAGAAGGATCGACTAACAACTTGCTGCACTAAAATATGTTTCCTTGTGATATTCAATTAGGTCTTCTTTTCTTGGTTGCTGAGTTGTTTTTTTTCCTTTTGATAAGTAAATATTACAAGTTGCTGAGAGTGAGTTGTAATTCAGGGATTGGTACTTATATTTTAGTTTCTCAATCATGTCAAAATATATTGTTTGATATGTTGCTTCTCTGTGTTAATATGGTTCTTCTTCTTTGACAAAGGATATTGTTAATTGAGAAGAAGCCACATGGAGGTGCTTGGTAAACTAGATAAGGAAGGAATGTAACAAGAGGGATATACTTAGTTGTATGTAATTTACTTCCTTTTAATGCGTGCAGGACTTGTACAAACAGTTCAAGTTGGGCCGAGAAAAGCCTTAGTTTGGAGGCAATGCCAGACTCTCTCTTTGATGAACTAAAAAGAGTGCACAATGTTTTAACCAAAAAAGGAAGGAACCAAATTGATACAAGTTTGGAGCAAGTTTTTAGTAGCTCCGATGATATCTCTATGAGGACTGGCATGATGGGATTTGTTCGAAATGCTACATTGCTTTGTTGCACTGTATTTCCCCAAAATCACATTTTGGAAGAAGCTGTTCTTATTGCGGAGGAGCTATCAAATACAGTCATGAATACTTCTAGTTGTTCAGTAACACCATGCCGAACTTTAGCAAAAAGCCTTTTGAAGAGTAACCGTCAGGTATATCTTTTATTCATCTTGTTGGTCAAGTATTCTACGTGTATTCACATTGTTTTCTAAAATAGTAGAGTACATGTCTTTAACGTTTCATATTTGCACAATCACTTTTTAATAAAATAATTGCTTTGCAAATAAATATAGAGGTAATTTGAACAATCAAGAAGCGGAAACTCGCTCGTGGTTATGTTATTTCATGAAATCTTTGTGTAAGAACATCGATGCACGAATAGTGCTCTCATTGGTGACAATTAAGTTATTGAGGTTTTGCAAGTCCTCATCAGAGTGGTGCTTGTTTGTTTTACTGAGGTGTCACCTTTTCTCTTTCTTTGCTCTGTTTTCCTTCTTTAAAGCTTGACATTAATCACATGCACCTTTTATGGTCTTCTGTCAATTCCATTGAGCTTTTTTGAATATGTTGGAGATTGATCAGGATCTCATGTGATTACAGCTGCTGCATAATTTGTTGATCAAAACTCAACTTTGTAGTTTACCTCATTGCTCTGCTTGGTGCTTAGAGACAGTAGCAGTGTGATAGGTGTTAGAGACTTGATTGATTTGTATCCTCGAAAATGATTGGTCTACACTTCTCTTGGCCCCTCCCCCTCCCGAGGATTGTCATTTTGGTTCATTTGCTTTTCGTTTGTCCCTGTTCTTCACGAGATTCTTTTTATTAAGTTTGCGTCACAAATGGATTTGTATTATAACTTTTACGTGCTTCTGATGCATCCATTGGGTTTTTGCTCTGATAGCTCAACTTGAAAGTCACTTGTTTGTCTTTTACAATTTTTTTTCTCACAGGATGTATTGCTTTGTGGAGTTTATGCACGAAGAGAAGCTGTATTTGGAAATATTGACCATGCTAGAAAGATTTTTGACATGGCATTGTCTTCAATGGATGGACTTCCACAGGTACATTCTATTTCCTGTTTAACAGGATGTTGGCGTGCTGTATCCCTTCATTGGGAGAGCAGTACCGCTTCAACGGGCTCTGTGATTTATAAGAGGCCTCTTCTAGATAGTGCTTAAATCACCATTTCCTTCACCAAGAAATAAGGTTTTCCAGCCGACATTTTCTCGGGCAATCTCAGTCAATTACTGGTCTTATTTCTTGTTGGCTAATTTTTCTTTGCTACCTATAAATTGTTTTTGTCATTTGATGTTGTAGTGTTACTTTTTATTGAATAAGCAGGATTTTCAGACAAATGCATCTCTCCTATATCTCTGGTACGCTGAAGTGGAGCTTGGGAACGGTACTCATGGAGGCTCTGGATTTACGGAATCATCTTTACGTGCTATGCATATTTTATCTTGCTTGGGGAGCGGTATGAAATACATTCCATATAAATGTAAACCATCAAGCCTGCAACAGCTAAAAGCACGCCAAGGATTCAAAGAACAAGTGAATATGCTATGTTCGTCGTGGACACGCGGTTTAGTTGATGATCAAGCAGTTGCTCTCATATGTTCAGCTGCTTTATTTGAAGAGATAACAATTGGATGGACTGAAGGTGTTCAAATTTTAGAGCAAGCATTCACAATGGTGCTTCCTGGTAATCATTTTTTCGCTGCCTGTCATTTTCTCCCTTTTAAACCTGAAATTTCATGTCCTTTGGATCAATTGTAGCTAGCTGAACCTATTTGCATGCCCTCGTTGAGTTTGATTTTTCCAAGCTTGGTTCCTTGCATATTTGTTTCTGGCCCTCTAAAGCTATTGCACAATTCATTTTTTGTAACAGAAATGGTCTTACCTAAAGAATGTTAAGGGTAAATTATGTTCTTTGGTGATGCTAAGGATAAATGTATACTGCGTTAAGGGTAAACAACATTCTTGGGAGATGCTATATCTCCATGCACTATATTTATTTACTATATTGCTTTCCATTTCCTTTCTTTCATGAGGAGTATTAATTGGTGAATTTTATTGATGTACCTTTATCATGTCATATCACCTATTATTGTTATTATTATATACCGTTGTAATTGGTATTTTAATGAGAAAGAGAGTTTAATGAACTAGATAGCAAATATGGAGCAGAGGACATGTCCCTAACTTAAGAAACATTTCATTATGTTGAAGCGAAACCTTTTAATCCCGTCGGAGATTTATCAAGGGGGACATGGATATCATAGGTAGAGGACTTGTCCCTCACCTCCACGCCCTCACTCTACCCCTCACAACCAAGAATTAAAAGAGAGGAACAGTAATATGTTATTTGTTTTTGTTTTTTAAAGAAGTTGTGTTACGAATTGATAATCTATTGCCATTATCTTATATCTCACACATCTCTTCCTGATGGAATATTTCATCTTACTGATGGTTACTGCAATGACCTTACTGTAGAAAGGAGGCGGAACAGTTATCACCTGGAGTGTTTGTTCAACTTTTACATGAGGATGCTTTGCAGACACCATCAAGAAATGAAGCTGTCAAAATTTTGGGAATATATAGTGAAAGGACTGGATATATATCCATGCAGTCCAAATGTTTACAATGCATTAGTTGAAATTGGCCATCTCTATGTGTCACCCAATAAGCTGCGGTGGATCTTTGATGAAAATTTCCAAAAGTATGACCCTCTTACCCTGTCCCCCAATTCTATGTGATATTCAGTAGTCAGTTAATGTTAAGTTCTCTTATTTTTAGTACTACTTCTCAAGCGGCTATGTTTGCGAATCTTGACTTTCAAATGCATGTTTATACATGCGTTTTTCTATCTGAATGCTTCTTAAAAGATCTTTTTCTAAGCGGCTCTGTTTGTGCGATGAAAAGCTGTGCCAAGCATGTATTATAGAAGGTCTCCAACGTCTAGAGTTCCGCCTCTTTCATGTCGGAGAGCCTTATAATGGAGAATTAGATCTAATTTCCCTCCTCCTTTCATCAGTAAATTCAAAAATAAAAATAAAAAACGAACTAAAAAATTTAGTATGAGGCCTTTTTGACAGTATTATAAAATCTCTCTTGGTTTGTGTTTGAATCTATCCTCTTGAAAGAAGATGCAGAAGAATATATACCTAAACATGTAGCTGTTTAAAGCTGTGTTTATATAGTTCTGCATCTACTGGTTTCAAAGATTTATTCTCACTCTTTCTTGTGTCCTTGGCTTAAACTTCCAGGAAACCATCGCTTGTTGCTTGGCTCTTTGCATTATCATTCGACATGAGCAAAGGTGGTACAGAGCATAGAATACGCAGACTTTTTGAGAGAGCATTGGAGAATGAGAAGCTACGTAACTCTGTTTTGGTCTGGCGCTCGTATATTGCTTATGAAAGTGATATAGCATGCAACCCTTCTGCAGCTAGAAGAGCTTTTTTTCGGGCCATCCATGCTTGCCCATGGTGAGTATGTTGTTCATGATGTGCTGTAACAGTGAAATGATTTCAGGATAAAAAGGAATTTCATAATTTTAAGAGGCCAAGAAGGAAAGAACTCGACATAATATTATAAATAGATAAAAGAGGAAGTTGTTACTAGAGCCGGGTTCATGGGGAGAGGAAGGGAAAACAAACTCTGTATTTCTAGTCATTCCCCTCTTTCAACTGTTGGATAATATCCATGTACTTCGTATTAGAGCCTCTCATTTCACTTCAGCAGTTAATGCCCTTGAGGGAGTCAGCCTCTGTTTACCTGTTTCTTGTAGCCTTGGTGCAATTTCTATTGAGTCATGGATTTAGCGTATAACTTTTTGTTTGCCATGGATGGCCTATCATTTTTGTCCCTCTGTAGCGCTATGATATCGATTCCTACATTTCCCAAGCTGTCTCCTTGCTTACCATAACACAAATGTCCCTCAATTGTAGGGTTTTGTTACCCTCTTATTTTAATATTTCTTAGGCATTGACCTAACCTTAGAACTGTAGTTTTCTTCCCTGATAGATTGCAGTATATTCATTTCAAAACTACTCAGTTAATTTTTATTACTGTGCTTCCTAACAACCTCATTTCTGTTGCTCAAAATTTTCACAGGTCAAAGAGGCTCTGGCTTGATGGTTTCGTCAAGTTAAATTCTGTGCTTACAGCAAAAGAGTTGTCCGATCTCCAGGAAGTAATGCGGGATAAAGAACTCAATTTGAGGACTGATATTTATGAAATACTATTGCAAGATGATGATGAATCTTAAGTCATGACTCATGAGAATCAAGATTTCTTCAGTTTGGACGGGTTACATACCGTTGCTACATTGCTGTTGTCACGGCTTAACTATGAAGCACCTGCCCTTGGTTGGCTTCATACAAGGGCGTGAGTGATGCCTTTGCTCTTGGTACATGCTGAATTGCTGATTACTGTCATGTTGTGAGTGGAAAGAAAGATGTTTCTTTCCAGTGAAGATAGCAGAAACTGTAGATATTGTATGTGTATTACTTGTGTGGTTAGTTGTATGACAGCCTGGTGATGCCTTTTCTGTAATCATTCATCATAACGTGATTAAATCAGCGGCTAGTAGTAGTACATTGGTAACTTGGTAAGTGGATGGTTGATGTTTCGGCTACTCTCTGATGATATGCTTCAATGTTCTACCAACAGAAGAATTAGCCAAAAGAAAAGATATTGTCTTGCGAAGGATTACGGGAAATGCATGTCCGTTTGACCCTGAGGATTTCTCTGGTATCTATTTCTCTATGTTGCATTCTGTAGATTCCATATATAATTTTTTTTTGTGTGGGGGGGAGTTTCCAGTTTGTGAATGGCTGATGAGCTTCTCAATACACACCCAGGAGTCACTAATGTGGTCAGTTAGGGCAGATATTACGCCTGTGCTATGCAGTGAGCAACACTTCCAACGATGAAAAAAAAAGAAAGACTCCTAAGCCAGTTTTTGGTCCTCTAGGGAGCCGTGTATCCGCGACGGTTTCAAGCAAATTTTGGTTGCTGGAAACGCACTACGGCTTTATTCTCTTCAGTTTTTTGTAATTAGTGACAATATCCGCATATTTACATTTATCATTATTTGAGCCTCTGATTTCTTGTTTCTCTCATTTCTTCAGCATTACTTCTAGGTAGATAACAACTACAATAGATAAGTATGCACTGGAACAGCCAATGTCTCATGTTCTTGCATTCAAGTCATTCCATTCCCTAATCTTGCAGACTTGGAGAGGCTGAAAGTTAGCTTTAGTTTCCTATCTGAACATCACGACCACATAAATGTTAAAGACAGTAGGACAAATGATTTGAAAGGGATGAATATGTGGATACAAGTGCTAAGGAGAATGTTTTCCAAAGGATGAAGTTTAAAAAGGAGACTATCCTATACGATATATTTCACTTAGGTTGCTATGTCACCCCATCACTAGCTTCTGTCCACTGAAATAAACATCTCTGAAACTTGCTAACCGATTTGTACTTATAATCAACAGTTAGAACACATTCACAATCACAATAGCAATTGGTATACAACTGCCGAGTAAATGTTATAACTCACTCAGGTTTCGTCATCGACCTGAAAATTTTCCGAGTATTACCGTGACTTTCAATTAGGTAAAGCTTGCTCATCTTTTCTGCTCAATTGTATATTTAAAACCTGCATCTCCTATCTATTAAAAGATCAAGCAAAGCAAAACAAACGGAGCAGCAGACTGGCGATTTTCTTGAAATTTAAATTTCCTCTTCCTCAAAAGGGTCTTTTTCTGGATAATCTCCAATCTGCAACGCAAAATTTAGAGCTTGTCAAAAGGCCAGATCTAATGTAATTTACAAACACTAACACAGCTGTTTTCACTTTCGCATCCGAAACATTTTTCTTGGGGAAGTCAGTCAAGATGAATAGGGGTGCACTTGTTTTCCAGTAGTCATTTCTAATTTCTTGACTCCTTTATGAAAATGAAATTTCAAAATTGTAGTTTTAGATCAGCCAGACTATGTGAAGTCAACTACACACCCTGTTGTGTATCCCCCATGATCACAAAACTTAACAATTAACCCACCTTTACATTCTCCAATACAGCTTCACTTCTATTTTATCAACTTCTTAAAACTAAAAAGGTAAGCCATGAGTCCTGCATGTTCCTCATCAAATTATCAGTCATTTGATTTAAAATACACAACTCTGACTCTTCTCTTCATAACATGCTCTTAAACGTGGACATTCAACTGAGTAACAAGGTTGTATGCTTATAGCTTGAATTGCATTCGATGTCCCACAGCTAATGTTGAATGCCTAGTATTAACAACTGAGAATAATTTCTTCATTTTATAAATCATTAAAGGCACACCGGAAGTGGATGTTTGTTTACGACATTCTATTCAAAGCATCTCCAACTTCTCACATTATTCCCAAATCAAGGTTCTATAACTTGTATATGGCATGCAGCTAATAACTTTACTTTTTGAAGGTAATAAGTGTAAATATATTCATCTCAAGAAAGATAGAACCATATCACATTCAACCCTGCAAGCAAAATTAACTGACAAGTATAATTTTTTAATCAGAACATTAATTGGCAAGTTTATTAGGGATTGGAATATGACAACGATACCCCTTATACAAACCTTTACTTTGTCTGGGCGGACCATTGCACCATGAAGGGGAGGGCAGTCAAAGTAACGCTTCCCTTTCACCCTGTGAAACATATCAGAAGAATTTGGTTTAGATGCAGCAATTATTGTAGGAAACTTTTACAAAAGTTTCCCAAATATAGCGTTTCTTCAGAAGTGAAATCGCAAGTATGAAGTATCAGAGTCAAAAAGAGAACACTTGTGCGGTGTACCAATACACAAGGCAAGCATTTCTGGAAAAAGGAATCTGCAGCAATAGACCTTTAGAGAATTCTGGTCAAGCATTACACTTTATAATGCAGCAGAGCAGATACATCATTTGCTGCTCCGGACGAGTGAGTTCCATATGACTTGTTGCCTATCAATTGCTGCCATTATTTTAAACTTCCCAATTTTCTGTTGATAATTATTTTCCTCACATAAATGAAACTTATACCGACCTCTTGTGAAGCAAGATCTCGCGTATATTATGCACCATCCATGCTTTGGTAGTAACTCTAAATTATAACCCCATCGGAACTGAATCTATTCCATTCCTCTATATCCTGTAGCACCCCAATAGTTCAAACACAACACTACTTTTCCAATTAATTTGGTGAATGCATATAGCAATAGCTATTTACGTGCACTATTACCTGCCCACCCATCCCACACCCCCACCAGAAAAGAAAATCACATTTCACAAATATTATTATTTTCTCTGCCAAAATTTGTGTACAACAATTTTAGAACATGAAACTAAAGCAGAAAATAACTCCAGGCTTAAAACAGATTTTACAGTTAATTGACCAAATATTTGGTTACACCTGGAGAAGAAGAAATCTAATGCTGCTGTTTGAAAACAGGATCGTCCACACCAGATTGAGTCCAATCATAACAGAAGGAACACATAACTGGTTTACCATCTGAAATCAGCTTCAAAATAATTAATGCAAGTAAATAGACTAAGCTTGTGGATGTAAGGGTAAACTTTTTCTGACTATAATAAGCACCAAGGGTGAAGAATTGGTTAATGCATGTCCTACAGTTGAAATTGGACATGTAAACATGGCTAAAGTTTCTAAATCAAGGATTGGCGCAAACGAGCCAATACAAGCAAAGTCCATACAATCTTTCACGGGTAGGCAAGTCATTCATAAGAGACATGCATTGCACATGCTTCCTCACAGAGTAAACCTACTGCTAGTTACTACCAATAAAATATATGTATTGCTACTTCAAACTAAGATTTAACTGGGAATTTGTGTTTCTGACATACATGCCGTCATGTTTTCCTGCTGGTTCATCAAACTGAACTCCAACCCAAAATCCCGGTGCAAGTGTTTCTGCCTGACCAACAAATTTGACCGTGCCTCTTCTCTCTCCAGGTTCCACTTCACATCTGTCCCCTATCTGTGTTCACGATGAATACAAAATTGGATCCGAACAAGTTAACCAGAACGCTAATCAATTATTCTTCTGAGAAAGAAAATGTTAAGTTGCAGAAAGAAAATAAAAGAAAGAAGTATCCGGAAGAACATAACTCCTGCACCACCACCGAGGAAAAAAATAATTCTAAAAAAGGGAAGAGAAAAACATAAAGGGGAAGGAATAATCTTAACAAATTTAACAACAAAAGTACCGTATATGAACTAAAGAACCTATCTGTTGTGGTTTAGGTCAGGTAACAAATTGCGAATTTATTCCATTCAGATATAGAAGCACCCGAGGTATAAATGGTTAGTCATAAACATATTGATGACCTACCATCAAGTATCGGTAGTGACAACTATGAAATGAAAAGTAAAATTTACTACAGATTATGTAGTTACAAGTAAAACTATCAATTATCCAATCAAAAAAAAAACTAATTTACAATAACTACCTAATTTATGCTAAGTTAAACCTTTGTCTTTCTATTTATTTGAATGTTTATATTTTCTAATTTGAGTTGGAGGCGCTTTTAGTCGCAGGAAAGTACATTGTTGCACATTGTTTAAAGGACATATAGATACAAGGAAATTTCTTTGGGTACTTAGGGCAGGTATGTTACTCAACTATTTCATTTTGTATATAGCATCTTCTCTGATAATCAGCAAACGAACTCTTTTTCAGCAATAGATAGTGTATATCAAAATAATGTACATAAGGGTAATCCTCAATAACTGCCAAAATAATGTACATAAGGGTAATCCTCAATAACTGCATAATTAAAAGGCTCAAGTGAGAAAACTGAAGTATGGTCAAGAATGTATATATTACTTTAATATGATAATGCAATAGACATATAATATAGTTGGAAAAAGAACTGCAATAGAGATAGATCAACTAACCTTAATATTTGCACATAGATCTCCCATATAGTTGTCCGATATCTGTTTGAAAAGGCAAAGTGAGGAAATGAATAAAAGACTTGGCATCACAAAATACAGCAACATGACACAAAAATGAAAAGTAAATAGTACTTTCGGCGACTGGTATTGTTCAGCACCAAAAAGCTCTTCCCAAAAAGTAGCGAGGCAAGGAACTTGCTATATTTTAGTGACATTGATTTACTAAAATGTTGCAGTAGTTCCATAACTACCTGACTTTCCCTTCCAAACATCCACTCTAGATGGCATCTAAATTTGGTATGACACAAAAATTGCCCTTCATTTAACTAAGAATAAACCGGGCTATCCGGAAGAGGTGGGTATACGACAAGATATGTGGTAGGGAAAGGGTGAAGTTGCTGGGAGGGTTGTGAGCCTAGAGTTTGTCAAGTGAAAGTGGTTGCTCTGACGATGGGAATGGGATACTAAATATGCTGGGAAAAGGGGAAAGGGAGTGATCCAGTTAAAATAAGCTGGTTGAATTAACTGTGAATCAGCTAAAGTTTGAAAACCAGCCCTTTCATCTTCTTTTCATTTATACAAATCAGGGTAAATTTATTGTCATTGTTGCATCAGGCTGCTGCCAAATATATGTACAGAATGATCTATCAACATAGTAACAACCTTTTTCTCTTACTCTCCACCATAGTTATTGGGGTGATATAATCGGATTGGAGGGTTAATTTGGAGATTAAGTTGAAATTTTCAAAACAATGTAGCTATTTAAGGTCCTAACTAATAACATAGTAAACTGAAAGGGAGATCCACGATTAAACTTGAGCAGAAGTCTAAGTAATTTACCACAAGTTTTCAACTTTTATAAACATTGGAATATTATTAGAAAACTTACTTTAGATTCTTGACCAGGCGGTTGCTTAAGAGGCAATGTTTCCTTGAATTTTCTGAAAGTACCTAGAAAGTCGCAACAAACTTGTCAACTCTAGGATCCATCCCAGGAAGAAAAGACATAGAGCATGGATGTCACTCCACGAGCCATCATGATTCATGTGGTTCTTGTGGAAAGTGAGAAATGTCAGAGCTTTTAAGGGGAGAAAAAATAAGTGTAGGTATTGCCTTTTATATTTAGTTTATGGCACCCATGAAATCCATGTTTGCTAAGATTGGATGTCATTTGTAGAAAACCGTACTATCATGTAGGGTATCTATATTTTTGTACACGACTTATGTGCGCGGGTATTTACACATTAATAAAAAATAATTACTTTATCAAAGAAAAAAGATATATGCTAGCATATGGCAGGCATTTGGTCTCCAATGAAATCATGTTAATTTAGCAACTGAAGACATACTATAAGCCATCATGAAACTGTAATTTGAATGTACTTTCTTTTACAAATGGAAAAAAAGAATTACAGTCATATGGCTACTTCTTTGCATCTCCAAAGAGATTAACATGCCTCCAATTTAACTTCATGGACCATGCAGTTGGATATTAAGACATAAGTCAACAAATCAAAAATTACAAGAAAAGTATCATTTATTGGGGTTAGGAACGTGATTAATTAGATAAAACTTTGCACCCTAGCATAATAGCAAAGCAAAAGATGTTTGATTGGACAAAAAATCTTGCTATAAAATCTACAGTATAGCCCTTTTTTGGCTAACATATATAATCCTTTGTACTGTGTGGCTCCTTCCCACAGTTAAACCATAATAGGTAGCTTATCATGTAAAATTAGAAAGATGTCTATAGTGACTTACGTCAGAAAAAATGGAAGAAAACCAATGATCTAAAGAGTATGAGTGTTCTACAGTCATCTTAGAACCACAAGGGGAAGAAACTGAAGCAAATTCGGGAAGATCCACTGTTTTCCAAAGGCTTTACTTCTCAGGGAATTATTTTTCAAATTATGTAATCCACTAATAAACCCTAATTGCCCAGGAAACAAATTGAGGAGTAAATTGACTTGAAGAGGCATTGTGTTCGAGCCAAGGAGAAATAAAATTAGAGAAGACATTTGTAAAGCAAATATGCCAAGTGAAACTCGTCAGCATTTACCACCAAGTTTCCCATAAGCCTCGTCGGAGATAGTGTACTTCTCCACAAGTGATGTGTCCTCAAGCCAACCTCCAGAAGTCACTGATGATGGATCAAGATCAATAACATGCAGGCGATAACTGCAAAGGCAGACTGGTTAATCCAAATACATATGTCTGTATTAGTTCAAGTTCTTTCTGCACAAAATGCAGACAGGACATGATTTCAATACATAATATAGAGAGTTCATTGTCTAGAATAGGACAATTAAAATATACTAGGTCTTCGGACGGAAAGAATTTTACTAACCCGTCCAATGGGGAATAAAAACCAAGTGGTCTTGCATTATCACTTAGGACTGAGATTTTAGCACCAGTTTCATCATAGAGCTCTAGGGACATTGAATTGATGGAAGTACCACACTTTTTCCAAAGCTTCTCCTTAACGGCTTCCACTGTCATCTGAAAACAAAGAGACATTGGACTGTAATGCACCGCACGAGTACATTCAAAATGAATTACCAGCCTCGATCATTACTTCTATTATATCAAATGAGCCATTTGGAAGTCTAACTAATAAACTCATCGAGAACAGATGTAAAGCCGATTATATATCTTTGCAGATTTGAAATTCAAGTTCCAATTATATAATTGATCTAATTATAGTAACAGCGGGACCTGCATAACTGATACTACCACTAAGCAAAGGTGAGAAAGTTGCGAGTACCTGAAGAGAAAACCGGATTTCAGGGGAAAAGCTCTTAATATTGGAATGAGTGACCCGTACAAGTACGGATTCATCTCCTTCAATCTGTAACCGAGATCCCATTATCCTTCTATCTGTAACGAGAGTAAAGCTCACGGGTGAAAATCAGATAGACCAAAAGCAAATACACAAACCAACCACGTCTATTAGACCCGATTATTACCTGAAAACTGTCGTTAGAATGCTGATTTTAGCACTCTCCACAGCACCAAGAGTGGTCTGCAGAGAGAGAAAGCGAGTGAGGGGGAACACTGATTTTGGAGAGAGAAAATCAAGGAATATGAAAAAGGAGAAATCTTTAGAGTCTCTAATTTTGTTTTTCCTATTTATTTCCTTTTGTTAGAGAGCAAGAGTCACAGTTCAAGCTGTGATGTGGGACAGGAAAATAGCATGATCATTTAGGGCTTAAAAAAAAGGGATTAGTGTAACGGGGAAAAGCTAGTATCTAAATAATTACTCTTTTATTTAAACTAAATAAAAACTATTAAACTGTGCTTTCCAGACCTCACATGGGATCAAACTGGGTTTGTTGTTGTTGCTTTCCTCAAAACCTTTTGAGAAAAAAAGAGTTTTCTAAACCGAACGGCAAACGGCGTTATGAGCCTAGATGTTCTCCTTGTGTAGACATCATAGAGTTCCCAGTTTGATTTCCAAGTTCAGGACTACGACAATTGCCTCAGTACCTCGTACAACAGGAGCCGGCGTTACCAGCAACTGTTACCGAGGAGAAACAAAACCGCCATCGTCAACCCAGATGAAGAGACCCGCAGTTCTTTACCATTACCCCTGCCCCGATGGAGCTTTTGCTGCTTTGGCCGCTCACCTCTATTTTTCTTCAATTCACATAACTCCACTTTACTTCCCCAACACCGTTTACTCTCCTCTCAGGTAGATAGATATCTCTCTTTGTTTCTTGTACATTCCATTTTAAGCCATTGTTAAAAGGGTATTTTCTACTTATCTTTCTGTTTATAGGGTGGAAGACCTTCCTCTAAATGAAATTGATCATGTTTACCTCTTGGATTTTGTGGGTCCATCTGGTTTTGTTCACCAACTCCACTCTAAAGTTGACTGGTAAGTCTTTTGTCTTCTCAGTTTTCTACTATTTCAGCATGTGGGATTTATGTTTACTAATGCCTTCATTAATGTTTGAACACGTTTGCAGTGGCAGTTCTTTTCAAAATCAACTATCTGATTTTTCTGTGGTTAAAGTTCATTTTTTGGGCAAAAATGTTTGTATTTCTGTATGTATTCGAGAACTTAATGGAACCACAGGTTCTATGCTCATTGCTTTTTTTTTCTTTCTTTTATTTGGTGGCAGTGTTGTTGTATTAGATCATCACAAAACTGCACGAGAGCTGTTAGGTGGAGGGATATATGTGAGTGAAAATTTGATTAAAGTGATCGACATGGATAGAAGTGGGGCTACTATTGCTTACGATTATTTCAAGGAGAAGCTCATAAATGGGGATAACGACAGAGCTGCCGATGGCAATGCACTAAAGATTGGTGAATTTGACAGAGTTAGGAGATTATTCGAATATATAGAGGACAGAGATTTGTGGAGATGGAAACTTCCAGACAGTAAAGCATTCAGCAGCGGCTTGGATGATCGTAATATCGAATATGATGTCAATTTGAACCCCTCCTTGTTTCAACAGGTTGTTCCTACTGGCTGTTTTATTTTCTAATGAGCAATTGTACTGTTATTGAAGTGGTTATAAACCCAACTAATTGAGAGTCCTATTGACTGTGAATTATGCCAAGGGAAGATACTATGCGTGCAAATGATAATTAAAGTGTCAATTTCGGGGACTGATGTATTCTTGCACACAGAATATACCCGTGGTTGAATAGGTTTTCTTAATAAAGAAGTGTTAGTTATATCACATGCCAGAATTAGATCCACTTGAAGTAAGGAACTGATGCAGCAACCCAGTATAGCTCTGACCCTTTTTGCTTCCGTAAATAACAGAGAGACTTAGAAGTTTGGGGAAATTGGTGATGTTCTTTGGCACAAAGTCCAGCAGATTCATTGAATTTTTGAATCCTGGTTACATGCACCAGTTTCATATACTTGAACATTATCAAAGCAGTTTTCTATTGCCCAAATTTATTTTTGTGTCTTGCAGGCTGTTCCCTACTCTAATGATTTCATTTCCTGCAGTTGCTTGCTTTGGATCTAAAATATGTTATTGAGCAAGGAAAGATAAGTTTGTCCCACAAGCAGAAACGAATTGATGAGGTCCTTGAGAAGTCATTTGAGATAGCACTTGGAGCTGGAACATTTGGTTGTTGCCTGGTAAAGATCCAAGACTTGTTCATCTCGTGACCATGGAGGTTTTTTGTAATGAACTTTTGGTTGTTAAATAGGCAATATACCATCATGTGCATTTAATTAGCACTAGTTTCTAGCTATGAGCGGCTACATTGAACACATTCTAGGCTTTATGGCTTGCTCTTCACACATGGATAAACAAATGACTTTGTGCTAACTCCCAATGCTCACGGAAAATCTATTGATTGCTGAAGGACTCACACCGGGTTTTGAATCCTTCTGAAGAATGACGAATGCACCAATGCAAGCGAGTATTTTTTTTTTTTTGATTGTTAAAAGCAAGCGAGTATTGTTATTCTTATAACCCATGATGCGCCTTTCATGGCTTTAGAGCTTGTGAGATCATCTTAATAGGACTAGATCACTTTTTGGAAGTTGTTAATGAGCCAAAGACTAAGTTGCTGCCGTCACTTGTATCCTGATGCCCTTTAAATGATATTATCTTACTTCATCAAAAAAAGTTGCTGCCATCACTTGTAATTGGAATTTAAGCTTTCAAATGGAAAATGATGGGGGGTGGGGTTCTAGGAGGTGGAACGTGTATAAGGTATGAAAAATGATACTTTCTTTCTTATTTAAAAAAAAAAGTTTACAAGGTGCCTTATGTATTCTACATCTGAATATCTTGGGATGTACTTAATGACTATTTCTCTTTGAGGAGGGTGAATGAAAAATTGAACAGCGTATAACGTGTTGCCCTCCAAATTTTCAAGCTTCTACGATATAGGTTATGTGTCTTTTACTTCTTGTTTTCATATCAGAACAACTCTTTCAGGAGTCGACTCTTCAAGCTGTTAGAAGCTTAGCCAAATAAATAGCCAGAAATCTTTTGTTTTATGGTCAGTGTTTCTTTTCCTTTCACAGGCTCTAACGGTCTAACCTGCTCTTTCCCAATCTTACTCTTGGCTGACATGAACTAGTTGCCAAAGTCACGTCAGTCAAATGATTAGGCTGGTTCCTCTTGTATGACTAGTCATTCAGATTTCTTTTGTTTATCATGCAAAGGCTGTTCTTTAGGGTTTTACGAATTATATGAGATTGAGCTATTGAAGTATTATAGTCGTAGGGAACCATATCATTTAGCAGCTATTATTCTACTAGTGATCCTCTTAGTTATCTTGATTTCAGAAGAAAACACAAAGAAGTACAACAATTTGCGAAAAATTGTCCGGCTACTTAATTTTGATTTGAGGAGGCAATGAGAGCACTGTTTAATATTGTAGAAGGTCGGAAGGACAGTGTCTTAGCTGATTAGGCATAATACTAAGGATGTAGGCAAGTCGTTCGTGGAATTGCCGAAGTGAAGGATAGTTGTCTGAAAAGGGACATGTTTTTTGATAACCCTTCCCCCCTCCTTCCTGTATGTGCTATATGGAGCTCGAGCAGGGCATTCACTTTGTTGTTTCTGATATGTTGCTTTTTTGTTTTGGTTTGTTTGTTTTGACTTCTAGGTTTTGCTTTTATTAGCTCATTTATGATAGATTTTTTTGACTCATTCAAAGGGGGCCAAAAACTAAAGAAAAAAGAGGAATACAACGGTTATGTTAACTAGTTATATGTCCAATAATGACCCCTGCCACTTTAGGCACAAATTCTGTAAAATTCCGCCTCTTTTAAGAAAAAAAAATATCAATTTTCTACTGCGGAACTGCTTTTAACCATATTTAGAGCAAGAAGGCAAGGTAATATTGGAAGTGTTTATATTCTTTCTTTTCTCCTTTTTCACTTAAACGTATCTCTTAAATACATCCTTATTTTCTTGCTCCTTTAAGAGCCTTTTCTTTAAATTTGTAAAAGATCACCCCTCCCTCCTTTCCACATGTCTAATCCCCTCTCAGGGCATTTAAGAGACTATATAATCTTACCAGTCATATGCATTCAGGTGGATGCATATGCAAAAGATATACATAGGTAATATTAGATGGGAACTAGAAAGTCAACTCCTTATAAACTTTTTGAGGTTTGGCTGCAGAATATAGGAATTGAAAGCCAAAGATATCTGTATTTTACTCTCTAAGTTAATTATATATACCTCCCAGTACCTTTTATTGCTCTGGATTAGGATAAGCAAGCTCACCATACACAATAGCATAAAAATCTATCTGATTTTGTGAGATTGCTGCAATCTCTTAGTTTATACCAGAAATCAGATTATAATGTTGGAGAGATGTGGTTTGCAGTGTCAAACCATTCAAAGTTCAATGTAGTAGTTCTGTCATTTCTTTGAATATTCTTTGCGTCGTTTAACCTGCCAATGGAATTCCTGACTAATGTTCATTTCATATTAGAGATCTAATTGTAAAGTGGCCTTGGGCTGCCTGGCAAGCTACGGCCACTCTCTTTGTTTAAAGTGTACCCACAGAAATGTGCACATGTACATTTTTCCGAGTGATGTGAGAATTTGTTATCATTTTCTGCACAAAGGTCTAGGAGACTAACAGTGTGCTAAATCATCAAGGGCGGGGAAAAAGTGCAATATATTCCCCGCGCAAAGCTAGAAAACATGCTATGTTGCTTGCTGAGGTTTTCCGTAAAAAAATATCTTCTGTACATTTTGTTCGATCTATTGGCTCATTGAAAATTGTGTGCTTCACTTAGAGCAAACTCAGGCAGGAGATTGAGTTGATCTGTTAGAAATAATATAAGGTGTGTAGTAATCATGTGAGGTTGCTGTTTTATGTCTTATAGTCATCAGACTTAATGTCAGTCACATAATATAAGGTTTGTAGTTGAGTTGATTAAATTCTAGAGTGCCTTTATTTACCCCTGGAAACTCCTGTTTGGTGTTTATCCCACTCATGCCAGGAATTCCTAAAGTGTCATTCATTTTTCTGTCAAGTGGAAGTTGAATCTTAATGTGTCATTTCTCCCTAGTGGTGTCCTGATTATTGAAAGCTCCTGCCTGTTTAAGGTATGTGAATTTAACAATTGTGTGCGTGGGGATGAAGTCATTTATTTATCTAATTCATCCGAGGGTATGGATATCATGTGTCTATTATTTGGAGGCTGTTTATGTCTCCAATTTTATAAGATGTCCCCGAAGGACTATGGAGGCTGTTTATCTGCAAATGCTCAATGGCTCAATAAACTACTTTATATGTTTCTGGTGCCTTGGAAGAAATGAATGAACATGCCCGGTGTTTGTGGCTGACAAATAAAACTTTCAAGTGTACGTTAAAAGATATAATTCCTTAGCAACAAGCAAGCTATGCTTTACCTGATGCATGAATTCTTTCTAAGGGTGCTCCTCTAATTTCACTTAATACTAATATACCTTATTTTGGGCACAATGCTTAAACTCAGAAATTATCAGCAACCAGATGTTATGGTTTGGTGCAATATTTACTATAGATTAGATTTTAAATTATTTACATATTGCTCTGATGATTTGAGTGACAAGATGATTCAATCTGTTTCTGCAGGCAGTTAATGCAGATTCTTTGTCCGAGTTAAGAAGTGAGCTTGGGAACCAGTTGGCTGTTAGAAGTCATAATATGAAGTTGAGGTTTGTACTTCCCTGCTTCTTGTGTATTTCAATTTCTATGATGCATTGCTCATGATATAAGTTTGACATAAAGGTTAATATTATTTATTGCCTATCTTATAGTTGAAGCAAGCACTTTTGATTTCATGACCATGCTTTATTCAAAGAAATTGTGATGTAAATGCACTTTCAGTTTGTTGAAGTATATGATCACCTTATCGAAAAGGTTAAGTAGGTGGAAGGATGATATCTTTATTTATTTAATTATGTCTTAACATGCTTCTAACATGAAGCTTGATTTTTTTTCCTTGGGTCAAGGACGTGGAAATGCTTTTTGATAGTTGGTAGTGGTGAAACTTGAATCAAGGATCTCTACCTGCTCAACTACCATGTTGAAGTACGTGATGACCTCATTTAGAAGATAAGTTGGTTGGATAGAGGATACATTTAGTTATATCTTAAGTTCTTAACAGTATATAATAGTCTAAAGCCATTAAAAGACGGCTTTTTGCATGTCGAAGTTGCAAATTTGTTTTGCTAATGGCACTCATTTCATTTATAGGTTGGAAGCTTGGATTAATAGGGTTTGTGTGAGAAAACTATAAGGCATTTACCTTGAAAAGTAGATTTCAGATGGCTACTTCAAATATACTTATAATCTGAACCCAGATTGCTACTTGCATTTTTTCTGTTTCTTTTTTTATAATTTTTGATAGCTTGGCTGTTGAAAGATCTAAATGAGCTGACATTGTGTAGTAGGCAAATGAAGAGTTCACATAACATAATAAGCAGAACTTGGTATGTTAGAGAGTACAAAGCAGTGTGGTGTTACTCTCTTGACATACGATGATTGTAGTTGGTCAGCGTTTACAATTTTTTTGCATTTGGCCCAGTTCATTCATAGAAATTCAGATCGACGTGACTTATTCTGGCATAGTTTATTAAAGAATTTCTATATAACTGAAGGATGAATAGATCTGTTTTACTTGCATAAAGTTGAGGGCTTGCTGCAGAAAGTTGAAAGAGCAGCAGTTTGAGTATTTTGACCCCAAAGATGTTCACAGATCAATAGATTTGATTCCGATTTAGATGCAGTTGAGGACTTCCTTAAGAAAGTTGAGAGAGCAGCTGTTTCGAGTTTTTTGACAAACAATAAGCTGTTAAAAATATTGGAGGGTTTATGCAAAATATAGAATTGGACAGTTCAAAGAAAGTTGGCTGAATATTATGTTCTAAGGATGGTGAGAAAATGAAAGAATGAGTTGATGCTGTTGAGTAAGCATGCTGCAAATTATCTTTGCTGGAGGTCCTAGAATGCTGTAATTTTGGGAGATGGTCAGGATAACAGAGAGAAGTTATAAATCTCTGAAAATGTCTTCATTGCTTTTTTTCTCAACAAAAAAAAGGGTCTTCATTAGATCTAACTTTAAAAAAAAAATTGTTCTTCATTATCACTGCAGCTAATACCTCCAATGCAACAGTAAACTTGTTCTTTGTGTCATATAAAAACCAAGACTTAGATTACTGAATATATATGGTATAGGGTGAGTGACAAACTACTCAATGTCACTCGGTGTAGCCCCAAAAAAGTGGATGATCATGATATGATGATGAAAGAAGAAATTGGTGAATAAAAAAGAAAACTTTTTATCCTTTCGTGAAAATAATGATAACTTCTACTAATTTTGAAGAAAAATAGTCATGGTTTCTCCTTGAACCATACTTTTGAATTTCGACAATCATATCGTTTCACGAAGCTTCAATATCAAGCTAGCAATGATCATTAATCTTATTTAATTAATTGCTGAATGATGCTTGTAGAAATAATACTTCATTGTTCTCGTGGGCTGTATGTCAGGGGGGTTGGAGCTGTTGTTTATAAGGTACCGGAGCTTGAAAATGATCAAATGTTAAAAGTTAGTCTGAGGAGCATTGGTGATGAGGATACGACATCTATCTCTCAGGTTCTTAGGATCTTCTTGCTTTGTTTACTTTTCTTATCTTTCAATGAGTAATAAAATATAGTTTGCCGTCATATATAATGTATTTCTTGGGATTTCGCAGGCATTTGGTGGTGGTGGGCATCGAAAAGCGAGTTCGTTTATGTTAAACTCAGCTGAGTTTGAGCATTGGAAGGTTTCAAATAGAACTTCGATATAGGTGAAATATTACCCTGAAATGTTTTGAAATGCCAGATCTAATACTTACTGTCTGGCAACTGGGTCTTAGGAAATGCTAACAGTCAAACCTGAATAAGCCAGAGCCTACCCATGTTGCACTTTTTTTCCATCTGTGCACATGATCCCTACTAGCTATCTGCATACAGCTTTTGTCCCATGACAGTAGAAGTAGCATAATCTCTTGGCTGCTAATGCAGTCGGGATTTATAGGTTTGCTTTTTCATGCCAGAGCTAGACTTCAAACCTTCTACCGGTGTCAGTGTTAAGAGTCAAAGGTGGTCAATCTGTTTTATGCCCGTATGACATGCTGTGACAACCTCCCTGATCTAAAAGAATGTGGAGCACTTGCTATACTATTTACTGCTGATGAATTGGAATTACTTGAATTCTAGAGAATCATACTTTTGTGTAGTGGGATCTACTTTTGCAAGGCATGCAGTGGTCCAGTCCTCTGGTGGTTTTCTTTTGGACAAAAATGGACAATTTTTGTTGATTTCCAGATGATAAACCTAGGTAGTGCTGATGTTTGATGCTCTTTCGGCAGTAACTTTCTTTTAGTAGTTGGATTGTATTTCAGTATGAACCTTTATTTGCTTCCGCCTGAAATATTGGAATACAGCTTCCAGAATAAACCTTTTTTTGGTTTCTTTTCCAATTACAGAGCTGTTTCTGCTTATACTGAAATTCCATATCGCATTGATTCTAAAGTCTGAATTATGTTTAAGTTGTCACATCCAAGTCAGGAGTCTCGTGGAGAAATATGGTCTATAGACATTGGCGCATTTGACATTTTTCATATAACATCTGGCCCATCATTAAGCTAGATTGTGCTCTAAAATTAGGCCCCTACCAAGTTATCAGCATTGGTCAAGTATAGTAGAAATGAGAAAGAGATGTGATGCTCGTTACAAAATATATATATATAGAGTAATTGCTGATTGCGATTTTTGATAGAGGCTATCGACAACCAATAGTCAAATTTATATTATTACTGCTCTCAGAAGAATTAGAAAAAGAAAACAGGTAAATATCAACCCATTGCCCTTTATTTCACAAGTATAACACCATGACAGCCTCAATAAAGAGACCAAAATCTGAACCTGTAAAGCCACAAGATAAACTGGCTGTACAGATATATAATTTAAAAAACCCTAAATACAATTAGCGAAATCATTGTCCATAATCAAGATAAACAAAAGTTACAAACTTTATCAAATAATATGGATTATTAAAAGAAGAATTATATGTCATCGGTCACAGAAAGCTCCTGTTTAGTTTGTGAAAGCAAGTGGAGAGATCTCTTCGCCTTGAAAGGGAGAGTTGGATGAACACCATGCATCTTCTGTAATGAACTGCATCCAAGAATCATCTTTTTCTTCTTCTTCAATATAGGAAGATGATGCTAATGGTACATCAGGCGATGGCGTTTCGTACTCATGAACATTAATGCTTTGGGTTAATGGGTACTCAAATGATGGTACAGTACTACTAGGTTGGCCTAGCTCTTCTATTTCAGAACAAACACCATTTTTCTTGAATACACGACACAGTGCATATGAATCCTGGTTACATAACAACAAACAAATAAGAATGTCAATTAGGTATATCGGTACGGGTTTAATTAACTTCTATACAACGATAATGTAAAACAAAAATTATACTATAATGTCACATATCTACAAGTATCTGTAACAAAAGTGATATTATTGTTATGTATGAGTTGTCATATCTAGGATCTTTATTGTTCTGAGAGAGAGAGAAGAAAAGATTTTCTGCTAAATGAGAACATCACAAGTACATTTGCTGACAACCAAAGATTGAGTCATAGACTTTGTACTAGTCAATAATTGGGGCTGCTGGATTTAGATTTGATAAAAATAGCTAGCTCCCTAGAAGAGATCCTAAAGAAGAGGGACAAATACTGAAAAAGGAAAGATCATTGCGCTTCTCTACTTCTATGTAAAACAAAGTATAGTTCACAGATTCTTCTTGTCCCTACTTCCCCCCCCCCCCCCCCC
>ML432688.1:123586-135702 GCA_005239525.1 Nicotiana knightiana
ATACCACCCACTACAGAGGCGGATGCGTTCAACATTTGAAGTTTTTAGCATTGAACCCATTATATATTTAAAGTTATGCGTTCATATTTAGTATTTTTACAATTTTATTTTACTCCACTTCAAAAGTTATGGGTTTAATTGAACTTATCGACAATGCACTTGCCCCTGTCCACCCCCTCTCTCTATATATAGACACACGCAATCTTAATTAGAACTTGAAAGTACAATTTCTCTCAACTTAAAATGCCATCAATGAAAAATGTGGTTACCGCAAGTGAAGTTGTTTATAGAGAATAATTAACAAGCAAAACAATGGAAAATAACAGAATGAAATCATTTTATTATTTAAGTTTTTTATACTCCATTAAGGGAGTTCTAAAAAATCTAGAAAGTTTGAACAAAAAGGGAAATTTGGTTAAGGTCATTGTTCAATCTATACGTTGGGGCAATGGCTAATAGTGAACATCCATTGGCTTATTCAAGTAAACTGGAATAAAGTGAAAAGCAACCGACACCTTAGCTTCTTACAAAAAATGAAAGTGAATGGAGGGGTGGCCCCCTTTTGCTTTTAGGTAAGAACCAAGGGATAATGATTTCAGTTTTTTGTGGAAGAATCTTTGATTGCGCTAGATCAGAGTGTTTTTTTTTTTAATCAATGATCATAAAAGATGAGGAGAAAAATCAACAAAAAATAAAAGCAAGTGGAGTACTTGATGATTGGAGGCTATAACAGATTCAGTCTTAGGGCAAGGATGTTACTTTTGTCTTACTATCCAAAAGACAAAGTGAAACTATACACTTTTGTCACTCAAGTAACGAATATGTCAGCTAGCTATTTTGTTCATATAAATTAAAATTATCATAAGGGAATCTTATCATGTATTATATATAATATAACACAAATAGTACTCTCTCCTGTCCAAAATTAGTAATTATTAGATGTTTTTATACATATTAAAAAAAAAAAATTCACCTTTTAATATTAATTAGCAATGAAATTGATCATATTAACATTTACTATCCCCTCACATAAACACTCCTAACACATACTCCAATATTATTTACTCCAAGTGCAACGTAGGAAAAAAATAATTACTTTATTCTTGAAATCTGAAAAAATCACTTATTTTGGACGGGATGGAGTAAAAAAGAGAAAGAATTAAAGAAGGAAGAAAGAGAAAGTTAGTGCTAGTAAGAGACAAAAGCCCTAGCTTTCCATGCAATGCCATGCAGTCCACGTTCCTCCATCTCTTTTACTATCTCCTTATCAAATTTTAAGTTGTACTACTATCTTAGCTTATGATCTGAGAAAATGGTTTTTACACTCTTTCCCTTTGCTTTCTTTCTATGAAAATAATTTTTTCACTCTTTTGATGTTCTTTTACTTTCTTTTTTAATTTTCTCGTGTTTTTCCCCTTGCTTTCTCAAATAACTCTTGAGTTGAGAGAGAGAGAGAGAGAGAGAGAGGGTAAATCAAAAGCCAGATAACATGGGGCACATGGTAAAGACATTTAGACATTTAATCTTCTTGCTTTTTATCCATCCTTTAAGTGTAAAAAGAGGATTGATGAGACATATCGAGAGCTAAATGCTTTTTTAATTTTCCAGCAAATTACGGCTTACAAAATCCATGCTTTTAAAGTCAAATGTTGACACCTGCGCCTAAGTGATGTTAAAGAGTAATTAAAGAGAGGTCCTGTTGGTAATTTTTCAAAGAGATTAAAAGTTTTGAAATCGTAATTAACCCATGAGAAAAGGTACTAACAGGGAGGGATTGTAAAAGCTAAATGTAAAAAAAAAAAAAAAAAAAAAAATGATTTAATAAATGTATAGACTAAATGATCTAAGATCAAATTTCTCATAAACAAGAAAGCGTTTCTTTCTCTTGAATTTAAAAAACAAGAATTAGTGTGCTGATATTTAAACAGTAAAAATTTTCGTACTTGCACAATGTAAAATATATTTACATGATCAATTCATCTCTTGGAAAACTAGCATTATTTGGTAATCTCATAAAAATGATAACTAATCTTACGTTACATATTAAAATCTACTGATAGTGTATAAAATTTCATATTATAGGTGTATACAGCTTAAATTCTAAGAGTAATTAGTTCTTTTGTAATTTTTTTTTCTTTGTTACAATCTCTCTACACGCATTTCCAACTATTTGAATGCTCCAAATATTAAAGCAGGAAAATCATCAATAGATAAAAAATAAAGACATGCTGCAGAATAAAATGCAGGAAAGTCGATAATGATGATGTGCTTAAGGGGCCAAATCATAATGATCTAGCCAAGCAATCTTTCAAAACACACATGGTACAATCTGTTTTAATGATTACCTTTCTATTCTGAGTATGTTAAGAAAAGCAGAAATATGCAATAATGCTAGTTTTTAATATGAATAAGAATCACAAAAATAAATAAACAAATAGGAGAACCAATCATAAAAGAAAAAAGAATAATGAAGATTTTTTCATGAGTACGTGTTTGTGTGTATGTTGTTAGATCGATAATCCAATAAAGATTGTTGTCTATGTTGTTCGGACTCTCCCAAAATATTTGCCGCACACGTGTCAGAGTGTATTATTTTTAGAAAATCCGACACGAATCCGACGATATTTTTTATGAGCCCGAGCAACATAGATTGCTATAAACTAATTAAGATACCTGTTATTATCCCAATGATTTTGAATATTAATTGTAAATTGGAATCATAATACGAACTACCTGAATGCTGGAGATTTCGTCGCATTCTTTATCATCCAGTCGATATTCATGCATTACCCAATCAGTCCTAATCCCCTGAGGTGCTCTTCCTCTGTAGTAAACCAGTGTTTTCTTCATTCCAATTGCCCTATTCTGTGAACTTACTCTCCGATCTTTCCCTGTAGATTTCCAGTATCCAGCTCTTGTCGCTCTATTCGTTCTGAATCCATTTGGATATTTCCTGTCCCTTGGACCAAAGAAATACCATTCTGGATCCCTACTTGGCAAAAATGATTTCTCTGCAAAAAGAAAAAAGAAAAATTGTTCTTAATCTTTCTTTTAACAACTGCAGGGTACTTTAGTGAAATGATTACGTTGTCGAGAATGACATATTTGACGAAAAATAAAGGTCATGTTAGTCAAGAAATTAAAGTGCAGCATTGAACTAATAATTAAACAATCTACCGTTAATATTGCCTGATAGGGCAGCCTGGTGCACTAGGCTCCCGTTATTCACGGGGTCTGCCGGACCACAAGGATCTATTGCATGCAGCCTTACCCTGCATTACTGCAAGAGGCTGTTTTCGCGACTTGAACCCACGATCTACTGATCACATGATAGCAACTTTACCAGTTACGTCAAAGTTCACCTTAACCGTTAATATTGTTCGCTAAGGACAAACTACTGATTGAAAATGGAGTGTAAGAGGAGGAAATTAAAACCTGCTAATTCCCAAGGCTCACATTTGTAGAGATCAACTTCAGGAATAATATCAAGTTCAATTTCTTGACCATGAACTTTTCTCTTGAGATAATAATTGACAAGCTCTTCATCAGTGGGATGGAATCTAAAACCAGGTGGTAGTCCAACGGGTGCCATTATCTCTTAAATTCCTCCGCCGCCGTCAGCCACTGCCACCACCGCGAGCCTCCCGGAGACTCACTATTGAATGATCAGGGACTTTAGTTTGCTTTAGGATTAGTATCCATCATATACAATAATGTATGTCTGTATATATATATATACACATATAAAAAAGGGATTCAAAGTCCCTTGTCTTTGATTGAGTCATTTTTTTTTTCCTTCACTTTATCTCTTTTCCAGATTCTCATAAAACGTTTCTCTCAAGCACTACTAGTACTGTCTTCTTTCATACTACTGGTTGGTTAATTAACACTAGGTACTACTTCTTTAGTGGTTATTTCTGCAAAAACTAGCTCTTTTCACTAAAATATAAAAACTGCATGCGGCAGAGAGGACAGTCAGCCACCCTTTGCTTTATCTCGTGATGTTTAATGCCTAACGCAAGGAGAAAACATGAAAGGTTATTCAAATCGGCTATCTCTAATCATGTGCATATTAATTAACACAGCCTATAAAACTTTAAATCTAGAGTTGTTTCTTTATCCTTTTTGGTTTGAGCTTCATTTCTATTGTTAAATTAGTACATTAGTGTTTACTGTATCATGTGTCGTAAAACGTGTTGGTGTATCTCAAGTGACAAGTGAATTCGTGTATATATAGAGCAATATGTGAAGATAATTAATCAACTTGATTAATTCGGTTCAACCTACATACTGTGTTTTAGGCACATAAATATGTATGGCACATATAGCTTTTGCCATACCATGTATTTTTGCCTAAAAAATCGTTACATATATATAAAAATTAAATTTTGAAACCATTAAATTAGATGTGATATGGTAAAATTGTGAATCTTAACTCATAAAATTCAAATCCTGAATCCGTCTTTTGACATATAGGTGTTATAATCGAAAAATAATCAGGAGTCATGCGGAAGCTAGTGAAACAAACCTTGAACAATGATAAATTAGACAACAAAATAGAATATACCAAAAGAGACACAAACATTAATGTGGTTCATTGAATTGACCTACGTCCATAGGCGAAGATGAGCAATCCACTATATAAAAGAGGGTACAAAATATCGAGAGAACAACCTCACAAAGAGGCAAACACAAATGGCAGGCTAACACTTGTCCCAAAATTCTCCTTCTAAACAAGAC
Organism: Nicotiana knightiana; assembly: GCA_005239525.1. Classification (NCBI taxonomy): domain Eukaryota; kingdom Viridiplantae; phylum Streptophyta; class Magnoliopsida; order Solanales; family Solanaceae; genus Nicotiana; species Nicotiana knightiana. Next base: position 128,327 of record ML432688.1, read on the forward strand.
TCTCAAACCCGCTACATTGTGGATGCTACTGAATGACTAGGAATTTTATAGAAGTCCAAATCTTTTTCTACAAGAAAAGAGACCCGTCAAATATGGGAGATTTGTAATTTCCTTCCAAGAAAAGAAAAACTCAATTATAGTAAATATGTTTCCCTTTCCTTCAAGAGATGGAAAAACGAAATATGGTAATAAAATCAGGACAAACACCTAACAATTCTTCTCATGGCCTGAATTTTCTGACAAAATAAACTTGATCCACCTTCTTCACATAGCCTTCAACAGGTCGCATCTTCAAATCTCCACCACAAAATTTGTCTCAACATAAGTAGTACTTTGTTCAAATTTCTTAAACATAAATCATGATTACCGTTAAATAAATTGCACCTAGAACTAAACCCACTAAGCTGAACTTGTCTTGAACCTTGCTCTGATACCACTTGTTATGATCGAAATAATCAGGTGTCATGCGGAAGTTAGTAAAGTAAACTTTGAACGATGATAAATCAGACAACAAAAGAGAAATATAACGAAAGAGATTTTCACGACCCAAAACCACGTGACCGGCACCTGGCACACTATTCAATCCGGATGAACCAAGCCGTACAAGAATGCCCCTCTATATGCAAAATAGATACATGCGAAAGCTTTTTTGAAAATACAATCATTTGAAATGATAAAAACCATACATGAAATAAAATCTTTAAATCCATCATTTTTTTATAATTGAAAGATACAAAAGAATAACAATATTTCTTTCATGCATTCCATATGAATTACTCTCGATTACAACTCCAAAAAGAATAACAACTGTGTATGGAATCTCTAAGACACACGAATAAAATAAATACTTGGGATAAATCCCAACTAAAAGTAATTAAGATCAACACGAAGGCTATCATGGAATAGAAGTGGTGCCTTCATGTATGCCTCAAAAAGAGAGTCATCTTAACCTCATCCATCCATCAGTACCACATCTCATCCTAAAGACATGTAAAGTAAGCGGGACCCTGGAGAGGGGCCCCTGAGGGTTGAGTACACCACCATGGAACTCAATAAGTGTCATAAGCTCTCTCTAACTCAAGTTCTTGGGACAAGACTTCACAAAAATAATGCAACCATCTTGATGTAAAACGATAACAATTATATCAATTCATGTTCTTTATCATTTCAAATGAAAAGATCTGAAAAATGTAAATCATGATACAAACTTTTAAAATATTTATATCGTTTGAACTTCATTAAGTCATTGAAATCCATTTCAGCTCTTTAGGCCTAAACATAACAAAATTATCTTTTACCTTTTTACCAGGAGTATTATACCATCACCGACACAAGAAGGTCAACTAGGTTATGTACCTAGTGGCAAGTATCATATACCCTACTTGCTCATATCGTCTCATCGATTACGAATCGACTCAACCATGTTATTAATAACACAAATAACACCCTCTCAAGGAAGATACTCTGTCGTAGTCTATACCACGAAGTGATCATCTACGCCTAGACCGACACATGTAGTTTCATGAAGACGAACACGATATATCCAAAGTCAATTTTGGCGAACACAAGTAACTCCCAAAATATTTGATACCCAAAAATAGATTCATAACAAATAGACTCAAAGTATATATTTTATCAAACCATGACGTTTACAGCCAATCCAAACCTTTTGAACAAAATCAAATGAAATCCTTTCTCATTTCATATTAATCAATTAACAAAATGAGATTTCAATCTTTAAAGATTTAACAAGTGGTGTTTCGAAATATAAAGATTTTAGAAATATTATATTTCTCATTTTATAAAACAAAGGTAACATTAAAACTCAAATATTTAATCCCTTTATCATCGACACAAGCTCTTTAATAAAACTTATAACATTAGTTTCAAGCGTCATTTACCAACCAATATTTAAAACAAATTTTTTAGAAAATAACATAGAAAGTTCATATGCGATACAATATTTTAGCACATGGAGATATCCGCATCCGTTTGTCCCCACAAGTACGGACATACATATATATAAATAACTCATGTCTTAATCCAAATCACGCTCTTTGAGAAAGTCCTTCGAGAAAAGTAAGTTTAATCAACTTACCTCAATTCCAAGATCTAAAATTGACTAAAATGCACAAACGTTGCCAAACAAGACGATATCTACATAATAAACTCATATACATCAACGATGTGTTATGACAATACCAACTAAGTCAACTAAGTGTCCAACACTTAGGTCCAACTTCACAAGTCTAGTAAAAAATTCATATTCTCATCATAGACGTCAATACTTGATTTAGCTCTAATTCTCTCATTTTGAGGTTATTCAATAGTGAATTGCTCACAAGCTTATAAAGAATAGTATTTAACTCATTTGTACCAAATCAACGCCATTTATCTTCTTCTTCGCTTAGCTCAACAGTGGTGAAGAATTATATATTTTAGGTCTTGTTCAATCCATGGAATACTTTAGCATTTTTAACTAAAGAACCACAAAAAAACTTAACAAAGTTCACAATTTTATTATTCACCATCTTCCTCTTTCAAGAACCCTATCACAATACCCATTTTCAAGACTCGTGTAATATTCTAAACAAGTATCATTGTCTAAACCACAATCTCATCCACATACATAATCTATAATTGTATGCAAGTATAGAGTAGAAAAATTACCTCTTGAAATCAAAATCCTAACTAGGGTTCACTTGGTATTCTTGAAGATTTGGACCAATTCCGATGGATTTCAATCTATGTAGATATTAATACTAGTATTATCAATGTTAATCCATCATAAAAATATCATGAAACTCACCTTTGAAGTGTATTTGGATTGGGGATGCTCCACCTTCTCTCTAGATCCCAAGACGTAGCCAAAAATATCATCTTTTTCTCCCCGAGCTCCCCTTATTTTATAGCACAGGGGTTTGCGCGGGCCACGCATCCTGTCAAAGCAGCATGCGTGGGCTACGCATCCTGTCCAAGCAGCCTGCGTGGTCCACCTAACCCCGTCATTCAGCTTGATCCCTTTCTTCTCCTCTTCCTCCCTTCTTCTGGAATGGGCCACGTAACCTTTGGCGGCCACGCATCTTGGCCACACAGGGCTTCAATGATTTTTATGTTCCTATTTATTTGACTTTCCAAAGTTTTTTTCTTAGCACTAATGTTGCCCAAAATCACACCACAGTTTGGGGTTGTGAAGCGGTCAATTGCAATTATAAGTACCCAACTGGAGTCGAGATCGATTCCTCAGGGAGCGTAGATGGGATTTGGTATATACTCAGACTAAGCGCGTAAAGTGTCTAAGATGCACTTCCACATACTTTGTTTTTAGTCTACTTCTAAATTATGCTACAGTTTTCAAATGTAAAGCTGGAGAATAATATTTTTGGTGTTGTTTTTCGAGTATGTAAAAGATCTAGGATTGTGAATTCCACTTAGGTGTTTGCCTAACTGGTTGTGGGATTTAGAGCGGGTTTCGTTGGTCAGGGTGTAATATAGCAATCAACACGCAAATACCCACTCAATACCTCTCATTAATAGGGTGGTTTTGCGCAATTTGGCTTTCTCAAGTCCAAATGGGTAATTCACAAAACAATCGGTAAATGCTTAGGTCGGGTTTTACTATCTCTAGATTCAACCCTTTAATTGGGACTATCAATTTCTTGATTTCATCCCAATTTCTTGTTAGCTAAGTTTTCCTAGACTCAGTCTCTCTTTCTCAAGTAGAGACTAAGTCAAATAGGCTTGAATCAATGTTTGCAATCATTAATTCTATAATTAGAGCAAGAACTAGTCTAAATATTACACACCCAACCATAAACAAGCCCTAAACACACACCCATTAGGTACCTGCACTAGGGTTGAGTCACAACCCTAGCTAGAAATTTAGCTACTCATAGATGGTGATGAAGAAATTAAAGAAGAAAAGATGATTAAATTCATATTAAATGATAAAGAGATGAAAATCCAATGTAAAATTGACAAGCTATCATAAAATTTCCTAAAACAGTAAAGAAAAATGGCTCTCAACTTCCGGATGTTCAAACTTGATCTAATTTTGTCAAAAAAGACTATTTATATACAGTTAAAATTTTCGGACAAAATTTCCCTTTCAGATGTTCTGCGGCCGCACAATTCTGTTTGCGGTCCGCACTGTGTTGCGATTCTTGATAGGAGGGGCTTCTGCAGCCGCACAATTCTAAAATAAGGCCGCACTTCTTAAGTTCTGCGGACCGCACATTTCTGAGTGCGGCCGGACTTTTGAAATCTGCGGCTGCATAATTATAGTGCGGTCCGCACTTCTTGATAGACTCTGATGTGGAACTCTCTGATTTTCATCTTCTGCAGCCGCACATTTATTGTGCGGTCCGCACGTTTCTTAGCGGCTGTAAAGGATTCCTTCATGATCTGCGGCCGCAGACAGAATTCTGCAGTCCGCACTTTGGTTTTTTTGCTTGACTTTTGTCTTTGTTTGAAAACACTCCTTATTGAATTAAATTTCATCACTTTGGCTCATTTTTCAATACTCCTGCAAGTAAGCATTTTTTATCAGTTTTCGGAAATACCTTTAAACATTTTTGAACTAAAATGAAAGTAAAAAGGGCGCAAATAAGTAGTCAAAATTTCCACTTATCAACTACCCCCAAACTTAAGCTTTTGCTTGTACTCAAGCAAATAAGGTAATCTCCACCTCTACAAGAAAAGAGCTATTCCTGCTAAGCTATGGTGAATCAAACACACATCAATTGGGACCAACAATTACCCACACACTCATGAATTATCAACAAGGCAATGTTATGACGGTTAAAGCACAAATAGCTCTGACACTTGAGCATCAAGAGTTGAATTTACTCATCAAGGAAGTTCGCACTTTCATGTAGGTCATTGTGGATCCCAAACTCCTCCTCCTATACTCTTCGCTAGCTCATCTCACTTAAGAATTTAGCACTCAATTCAATGGATTGTGAAAAGTTCGCTCATCACTCTCAAAAGAATATCACAAGTACGGCTCTAAGTACCATATGCTTGCCCCTCATGTAAATCACCAATAATGTATGCTTACTCGGCTTGAAATCACGCAATGCTTTTTCGGCATGTAGTGAAGCCTTTGGACTAAGGTAGGAAATGTTGGAATAGAACGGGTTCATCTTTCCTTAAGCACTCCATTTTCTCTTTTTGGCTCATGCTTTGTCGACTCCCTGAGTCATTTTCTTTTTCCATAGGGGAACTAGAGAGACTTGAAATCACTCTTTTTTGGTCATGATATTTATTTTTTCCTTCTTTGTTTTCTCCTTGCTTTGCACTTTTGCTTTTCTTTGAATCCCTTCAACTCTTCAATGAATTTACTTTCTTTTTGTGTTTTTCTTTTGTTATTTATATCTTTTTCTTTGCCTTTTCTTTTCTTCATTTCTTTTCTCTTTTTTTACCTTGATACCACTTTTAAAACTACTCATCTCTCCCCCAAACTTATATTTTCGCCAATTGTTTCTCATGAGTGTTAAGGAAAGCTCGGGTGCCAAGAGAGGATCACTATAAAACGGGTAAAGGCTTGTAACATGGTTATCAAATGAAAAAGGATTTAGGCTCACAATGGTTGACTAGGGATAACATCATTGGTGGGCAATGAAAAATTTCAAAATGGGTCAGAGAGAGCCTACAATCACTTCTCAAGCCAAGCAAAACTTAGAATTTTGCCTAGAAACACATTCGGGGCAAGTTCTAGACCATTCGCACGGGTACTTGGATTTGTAACAAAACATCTCACCTCTCACACAGTTAGATTGTTAAAGATGATAGATTCGAGAGACCACAACAACCGTATTCAAGATTGAAAATCACTAATGGTTCAACTAAACCACTCGATGATTGCCTAAAAAGAGTCACAAGGTCACTAACTACAACAATTTCTTTCCAAGAAATTGTTTTTAACCATAAGTGTGTTGGTATCAAGTGAAGCACTCTTGACTCTTTTATTCATTATTAATACTGTTTTTACCTAAATATCAAAAACGGACTCAAGCAGAAGACTGTTGAAAGTTGACGAAGGCTAGACAATGTATAGCACTCTGTCAGCGAAGCCCCCTACTACGAATGAGAATGAACGCCGCACCTTCGACATAAACTTGGCATGCTAAGGTACTTCTTGGACACAGAGGTTTTCGAGATCTATAAGAAGTAGAGCCATCTCTCAAAAGAAGTATGTTCTTGATTTGAAGAAAACAGGGATGTTAGGTATTAAGAAGGTTGTCACGCCATCTATCGTTGGGAAGAGCCACCCGGTTCACACAAAAACCACATTTGGAAAGAACTGTGACATTAAGAAAATCAAAGGCTTATTTATCACTTAAACATAAAAAGAAGCTACCAAACCAAAAAGAAGCTATTAAAGTAAATAAGAAGTTAGACTACTAAGAAAACAAAATAAAGAAGCTATGAAATAAACTACTGAAAGCAGAAAATGAATATACAAACCGAGAATGGGAAATAGAATATATACATCAATAGAGGGGAAAGAATATCCACATAATGACAAAGTAAATAAAAATAAAAAGAGAGTATTATAGTTATTACAAGCCAATGTCATATCAAATCAATCAAAATAGAACACCCCCCTGAATAAGAATAAGCATTGTCCTCAATGCTTAACAAAAATCAAAATAAGGAAGGGTAGAGAGTAAAGATAACTCCCTATGTGGTCTCAGTGTGCATGGAAACATCACCACCCTCAGGATCCTCCAACTGGATCTCATCATCCTCTTCTCGGGGAGTAGCAGGGTTGGTGAACATCTGAAGTACCTCTTCAGCAGTATGGGCAGCAAGGTCAGTATGCTGCTGTGAGCACGTGATTTTTACCTACCACATCATCCTACAAAAATCTCAATAAATTAATTGGTTTTATAATTTTTTTTGTTGAATTTTAGTGATTAATTGTGAATTGTTTGTATTTGCTTATTCATCATTCATATTTTAAAATCATTAAAATTGCCTCACCATTATCGAGGAGCTATGAACTCATTATTTATAATTAATTTTTAATAATAGACGTACAATGTTTATTTGGTGTAGTGCAAGTTCTAACAACTAATTAGCCAAATCAATCGCTTATTTTGATTAGGAGTATAAAATTAATTGTTCTCTATTCCTAACTAATCTATAATTAGATAAAAATGAGGTTTAGAATCAATTATTACATTTTTTCTTTAGATTTAATTAGATTTGAATTAAATAAAATTAATTGGTTTAGTTAATTAAAGATACTAAATTCGGACCTGGGCTTGAAATCACCCAGGCCCAATCCCTTCTCTACACACAAAATGACCCAGCCCAAACCCCTCACCCGGTTGGCCTCCCTAGTAACCAAAACGACACCGTTTTAGGCC
>ML432691.1:0-17367 GCA_005239525.1 Nicotiana knightiana
TATATATATATATATATATATAACGCTGCGGCGTGTATCCCGATCCATATATATATATATATAACGCTGCGGCGTGCAGCCCGATCCATAAATAGTGTAGCCCGATCCATCACTATCCTCACAATCCAACTCTCGGCCTTACCCAGTCATCACCCTCACAAGCCACTCGGGCAACTCACCACAAATCATGGAGACTCAGCCCAAAATATCTTTCATTTGTTTGAAAACAGGGTGATAAACAGGAATAATCAATAAATAAGTATAAATTATGACTGAGATTATATTTTCTATCAAAATCAGTATGAGAATAGTAGTAAAAACACCCATGAGGGTCCAAACAGGTCGGCACAAGGCCCCAAACATGGCATACAACCCAAAATATAGTATAAATCTCAAAAAATAGGGAATGTCATATGATTTCAAATCAAACACGCGGCTTAACAGTCGCTACGGAACAGACCAAGTCAAAATCCCTACCGAAGCCCCCCACACGCCCGTCACCTAGCATGTGCGTCACCTCATTTATCAAAATAATACGAAATACCGGGGTTTCATACCCTCAGGTCTAGATTTATGTTCGTTACTTACCTCAAACTGGATGAAAAACTACACCGCGATGCCTTTTCCCCTCGACTCGGCCTCAACACGCCCCGAATCTATTCACAACAGATTCATATCATCAAAATATGCTTAAGGAACAAAGCCCACTTGAAAATAACCAATTTATATCAACAAACCCGAAATTGGCCAAACCCGACCCCCGGGCCCACGTCTCGGATTCCGATAAAAATCACAACAAAAAAAAATTCTTACTCTCTCACGAGTTCATACATACCAAATACATCAAAATCGGACCCCAAAGGCCCCTCAAATCCCCAATTTACACTTTCCAATTTCATGCCCTAATCTCCCAAATTTCTCCACTAAAACATGATTAAACAATAGAATAATCGTCATAAACACAAGATATAAGGTCAAAGTAATTTACCTCACTGAATACACTTGATTCCCCCTTGAAATCCCATATCTAAGATCCAAAATCTGTCAAAAATGGTGAAGAAATGAGTGAAAATTCGTGAATGCAACCTTATATAGGTTATGCCCAGCAATCTCGCACCTGCAACCCCATGCTACGCACCTGCGGCGCTGCACCTTCGGAAAAATCCCTTGCAGGTGAGGATTCTCACATAAACTAATAATCCGCATTTGCGGCCTTCTACCCGCACCTGCGGTCTCGCAGGTGCAATCCATCTTCCGCACCTGCGCTCCTGCAGGTGCAATCCATCTTCCCCACCTGCGCTCCCAGTCCAGGTTCCACTTTTTCACATTTTCGCAAGGTCTTCCCCACCTGCGCCTTCGCACCTGGGGCTCCCCGTCCGCAGGTGCGGCCACACCAGAAGGCCTGCACCAGCAGCCATTTGCTGCATTTTTCCAACTTTCAACCTTCCGAAATTAATCCCGAGCCCCTCGGGACCCCAACCAAAAGTACCAACAAGTCATATAGCAATATACGAACTTAGTCGAACCCTCAGAACACTCAAAATAACACCAAAACACCAAATCAAATCCTAAATTCAAGCCTAAGGATTTCTAAACTTCCAAAATTCGCCAACGATGCCGAAACCACCCAAACCACGTTCGAATGACCTGAAAATTAGCACACACATCCCAAATGACACTACGAACCTGTTCCAACTATCGAAATTCCATTCCAACCCCGATAGCTAATTTTCCATTGCCGACCGGAAATTGCCAAAAATCTAATTTTCGCCAATTCAAGCTTAATTCTACTCTGAACCTCTGAATGCCATTCCGAACACACTCCTAAGTCCCAAATCACCTAATGAAGCTATCCGAGCCACAAAAACCACATTCTGAGACCATTTACCTATACGTCAACTTCTGGTCGACTTTTCCAACTAAATCACCAATTTAAGAGACTAAGTGTCTCATCTCTCTCCACAACCACTCCGAACCCGGACCAATTAACCCAACGCAACACAAAAAAGCTGAACCATATATAATGAAGCAGAAACGAGGGAAACGGGGATAAAACTCTCGGAACGACCGATCGAGTCGTTACATTCTCCCCCATGTAAACATACGTTCATCATCAGACGTGTCCTGAGTTGTTCCAAAACCATCAAAATCGCCGAACAGCCTGACCACACCCATATTGGGGTGATCCCACGTCACCCTATCCCACCTAGGTCCAATAGCGCAACATAGTTGAAATTTCGTAATCCAACCTAACCCATAAACCTTAGAACCAAATTTCCACTTCTGAAATAACTTATAAGATCGAAGTCCCACATCTATAAACTAAATAAGTCTGAACACGCTATATCAAGCCATATCCGTGACCCAAAATGTAATCACATGAAATACCACATGTCTCAAACGCTCATAGCAGTAAATCCTAATCATAATAGTTGCTCAAAATGACTCAATACCGATAAATAACCTCTTATCAAGAAAAACCTCGTTCTAAAACTCTCATATGCAGCCAATGATAAAAGAAACAATAGAAACTAGAAACCATTCGTCGGATCAACAAGTGATGGAACTCTTTCTCTTCGACAGGAAATGTAGCAAAATTTCTAAGCCGATCATCATCAATATCATCCCAAATATACCACGACCAGACCCAGTAGCACTCATTCCAGGTCTGACGACCTCTTCTCATCTACCACAACCACTCTAGTGACGTGACGCATCAATACAGCTGAAAGCCACAACCCGTGCAGTCCGTGCACAAATATATAACATCCCAAATGTACTCAAATCATGGAAAGTGACTCCATTGCGAGGGTTGTACTGCAAGCTCACCAGTATCACAACAACACAATGTTGAGAACCCATCACACATCGTAGAACCAGAACACACGAATCTAGCTCGAAGGATCATACCTCCACAAAACTTTGTTGCAATGAGCGACCCTATCCCAACACTTGTCCACATGAAATACTTTGAGCCACCTTGCTCAAAATCAATAACCATGCGCAATTCGACATCAAGTACTCAAAGTGCATTGCCATAACCACGGGGAATCGGACGATACCATGCGACACGAACCCGAAAGCACATAACCAATATGTCTCAATCTCGCAGTACCCAACTACTTACCTTCCTCAAATCCTGCTATAAAGCCCAAATAGATACGCACCATATGTGCATATAACCAACAATCACAACCCCTCGCAACACCGAAAGGTAACTCATAGATCACTCCAGAACACGAATAAACTCAATGACAATCGAATGGTACATCCCTCAATAATAGCATTTCGGAGACAACAATTCCGAGCCAATGCAGAACACACACCTATACTGGCCTACCAATGAACCCCAAGTCAACTTTGGACACCCGCAACAGATAGATTAACTGTCAGAAAATTCACAATGACTACATCATGGCACATACTAATATCTGACTAGCTTTGCTCATATCTTCACAGTCCACAGCCACAAAATAACCTGTCTATGAGAACTCCTAGTCTCGAACTCCATGAAGCGCACAAATCACCATATCTGATCCTAACTCCACCGCTCGAATATGCAACACACTTATAGTACTCAATCATTCCACCAGAAATACCTTTATAACTCTTCTGTACCACCTAGAAACCTTGAACATCAGCAGTCGATCCAACAGGAGAGCACCGCGATACTAATGAAGTACCTTAACTCAAACACATTGCCTTTTCTGAAACGTATACCCTCATCAACTGCACCAATTAGCAATATCATTTACCTAGTCATCTGAAATTTTCCATGCTGCCCAAGAATTTATGACCTTCCTTTCAGAACTGAATCGTGACCTCACACATGCAAATCTCAACCCTACACAACATACGGCACACACCATGCCATCCTATGATAAATATGAGAACTTCGTAATCTCTTCCGAGCCACAAGAAACAATGTACTCAACCAGCTAAGAACTTTCCATTTGATCCATCTAGAAGTAAAATCACTATACATCACATGCCTCTCACGGCAGAAGAAAATATACATCTTTAACCGAGGTAGAAGCCATCCAGGACTCTTCGAATTCCATTTTCACAAAACCAAATAGTCAGGACTGAATCCTTCTAGTTCAACCAAGCTACGCAGGCTGTCAAAACCCAAGAGCATTGCCCCGAATCACACGTAGAACCTTACCACATCATAAGCACCCAAAGAACCGATCTTACTTATTACCATGCCGATCCAGTCTACTACCAAGTTGTTCTATTTCTCCGAGTTCCTTATGAATTACCTTCTAATTGATTCTTCTCCTTGCCATAGTACCAAAATCCTCAACCAACAATCACCACGCGAGACCCTAACATAGAACTACATCGCCCTAAGGCTCATAAGCCGCTCGATATCTCTTAAGCACCCCAAATGTACCACATCTTAAATACTCACTCTAAAAAGGCTTTCTATGAATTTAAACTATTCTTCCCCTTTCATGATAACGAAATGTAGATTCCATAATAATATAGAAATGCCACAAGTCTTGACACCTTCCAATGTAAATCTCAGTTTCTAGCTAAACACACATCTTGAAGATTCCCAATTGTTATATATAAACCTTGAATACATCAGAACCATTCTCGAGAGTCATCCACTCTACGCAAATCCCAATTACACTGATCAAACAGACCGAACGATCTGTGCCTACATTAACACACCAACACCCAGGGGGTAACCCACACCCCTAAACAACCAAGCAAATTCCTACCCCACACACACTACACCTTTTACAAATACAGCTCAATCATTCAGTAGAACCCATTTTCCCACAGAGTACAATACAACCTGCACCCAAAATTCCCATTATTCGAGTCATTCTCAAACTCCACCTCTGTAGATCATAACTGATTCACCAGTATACCTCGAACAGAAACCAATACATCACATAATCGTGCAACCAACTTATCAGTAGTAGACTCCCCCACTTGGCTCAAAGCCATAGATCAAGACAACAATAACTCATAATGCCCATGCACTATCACCGCCACAATACCACAATGAGATTCAACTAAATCCCTCGTAATCTCATATAACACAAATATCTAATATCTCCAATCATCTGCAAATCTCGCATTCACCATTGGAATAGACGTGCCAACTTCCACAAGCGATCAGAATGAAAATTGCAACATATATCAATTACTGGTAAAAAGAGGACTTGCTACAAAACCACCTAAGGATCACGCTAACTCAGGACACCTCGTGGGAACTAGTCCCTCCTGCTTAGCCTCAAACTGATCTCTCTCTATAACCTTCCGAAAATCATAGCTATTACGCAATAACTTTATCCTTCTGCATTTAAACACAACCAACACCTACCCTCGAGGCATCACAACACGCAATATAAGAACCTGAAGCTGATGGCAGAACTAACACTGGAGTTGTGGTCAAAGAAATCTTGAGCTTCTGGAAGCTCTCCCCACACTCATCTGACCACCTGGATACCTTTACTGGACACCACATGCCCCAAGAACGCTACCAAACTGAGCCAAAATTCACACTTGGAGGACTTCACATAAAGCTCCTCCTCCCTCAATCTCTATAATACCATCCTCAAATGCTGAGCATGCTCCTCCTGGCTACGAGAGTACACCAGGATGTCATCAATGAACAAAATAAAAAAGGATCCAAATACGGTTGAAATACGTTGTTCATCAAATGCATGAACGCTGCTGGGGCATTGCTCAGCCCAAAAGACATTACCAAATACTCAAAACACAACAGGAAGATCCACTTCTCTCCACAACTAAAATACATGAGAGGTCCTTCAATACACTCACAACTCGAGGCCATATGCCAACTCAAGACAGACTTCAAACACTCAACAATCCTTGCTACATCTACGGCAAATTCTTTTCGTCATGATCAAACAATCTGAACACATCTCACCATCAAATCACACTCACCACATAGTGATCTAGTTACAAAATCCCATCAATAAAGACACGAACGGACATATAAGTCCCAAATGCACCTGCTCACACAGTCGAAATCTTGGCACTCAATCCACAGACAAAACCCGACCTCAAGTCCTCTAGACTGGCCCATTATCAACATTCTAAAATCATATCTCGCACCTCACCCATGGAGATCACAAGTCATCGATGCACAGCTGATACCGAGCGATCACGTACACATTTAAACACATGAAAGGAATTTAAAGAGTTACGCCTTTGGCTGAATAAATGGATTCGCACGACAAGAATTCAAGAATGTGAGATTTTTCCTAGGGGTTCTACAGCCTCCCGAAGATAAGTAAGGACGTCTCCGTACCGATCCGCAAGACTCTACTAAACCTGCTCACGACTGGTGAGTCCTATGTAACCTAGGATCTAATACCAACTTGTCACGACTCAAAAATTTATACAGGCCGTGATAGCGCCTATCGTGGTACTAGGCCAATTTACTGAACATAATAAAAGGAACTCTCCATTTAAAACAATAACGCGATTTATCATAACCTTACACGTTTAGTATTTCACAAATGCGGATAAGTAATGAAAACATCTGAGCAAAAAAATCTCCAAAACCTGGAGTCAACAGTCATGAGCAACTAAATGCAACACAGAATTTGACACGATTTCCTTAATACAACAAGTCTAGGAAATGTAAATGACGACAAAATAGGAAGGAGAAGGGTGGGGTTGCGAACATCGTGCAGCTACCTCACAATCTTCGGTAAATGCTCGAATGAGGATGAATCAAAACTCACTCGATCCTGGCACCTGAATCTGCACACAAGGTGCAGGGAGTNCCATTTACCTATAAGTCAACTTTCGGTCGACCTTTCCAACTAAACCACCAATTTAAGAGACTAAGTGTCTCATCTCTCTCCACAACCACTCCGAACCCGGACCAATTAACCCAACGCAACACAAAATATATGAACCACATGTAATGAAGCAGAAACGGGGGAAATGGGGCTAAAATTCTCGAACGACCGGTCGGGTCGTTACAAATACCTAGGATCCTGCCCCTCCAGTGTGAGCATTGCTTAGAAGTCCGTGAGAATCATCCGAACTCTGATGCACTGGGGCTGGCCTTTCCAAATTTGTTCCCAAAACTATTTCGTTAAAGGGTTTCTGGTGTGAGCATTGCCCGGGGTCCCTGAGACCCTTGGGAACTTTGACACACCAGGATACCATATTGTGTACTGTGAGATGTTGGCACACTTCAGACTTGGTTGAAGGCCCAGTTTTCCAGGTTTACATTTGGGCCTATCCAGGATCCCTAGAGTATAGCAGTATTCATTCTTTAATTCATTTAATAGCTGGTCTGTAATAATAATTCTCGTAAAAATAGATATTGGGGATATTAGTAAAATTGGGAGGGACTTTTTATATATTTTGTGGGGATCGAGTAGAAATCATGCCCATAAGGTTGTTATGATTATCTACATGCATTAGAAACTATGCCTATATGACCATTATGTGCATTAGAAATCATGTTTATAGGACTCATCTCATTATTTATCCTAAATTTCTACTTTTTATTCTAAAAATCCTGCATTCTCACATGTGCATTAGAAATCCTATTTCTAGGCCACTTATCAATTCTGTGTATTAGAGATCATGTTGCACTCGCTTAGATATCATGCCTATAGGTAAAATATATTAAAAATCAGTTTCCTCATCTAACCAATATGCCTATAAGTATAAAAATAGTTCCAACACTTAGTATCATGCTAATAGATATAAATACATAAAATCAATTTTTGTGTTTATGCTTGTGATCATCCTCAGCACATAGATAGCATAGGGTCTAAACAGATAAAAACTGCTTGTTTAAAATCAATCACTGGTTTAAAGTTTTGGTCCTAATTAATGCTTAGATGACATGTTTGGAGGATACCGTCGTTCCACACCTAGGCAAGCCTGTAGGACAACTAAGATTCTGAGGTTCTGAATTGTGTTTGTGTGACTGCTTATAAACTGCCCAGATTCAGTAAGCCAAAAAAAATCAGTAGGCAAACTGATTAGGTGTTCATTGTCTCGCGTTACCAAATGCCGCATATTGTGCTTTTGTGCTCACCTAGATATCCTGCTATAGGACTTTAAAGTGTTTAAAAATTATTGTTTGAGACGTGCAATTGTTTGTTTGTTTGTGGAGGTAAATGTGAGCCTTTGACTGCTTTGTTATATGACAGTCCTATCTGTTTTGTTTGTCGCTTAGATTTTCTCCTTTTAAGCACTATAGGTGAGTCTGGAACAACCTTAATAGAGGTCCTAAACACCTCCAGGTCCATAGTTAAAGGGGCGAGTAATGCACACATAGAGTACGTATTCAATTAGAGTCGCTTAAGTAATAATTAAGGGGAGGGTAATTGGGTAGTAAGTGATATGATGACCTGTGCGCTAATGCTATGCGTAACACCTCTATTTGGGAAAAGTTTACCGAGTATTGCACAAAAGTGATCCTATAGGCTAATAAACCTAGGACCCTTTTTATTTTCGTTTTAAAATGATCTTTACTTTTTAAATTTCTTTATGAATAATTCACTAAAAATGAGTTTGGCCGGGACCCACCGTTGCGGACCTCGAGGGGTGTCTAACACCTTCCCCTCAAGGTAATTTCGAGCACTTACCCAATCTCTGGTAATATAAACCGGTTTATGAGTTACTTGCATTAGGTTCCCTAACTCACCTTAAATCCGTTAGGTGGCGACTCTTCAAATTCCATACCCCTTTCCAAAAGGAAATGAGGGGTCCCAAAAGATGTCGAAACCCGGACTCCACGAAGAAAAATGGGGCGTGACAGGCTCTTCTAGAGCTTATTTCCTCCTTATGATCATTTTCTCCTATCCTTTTCAAAGGTTGTTACCGTTGGAACTTATTGGTCTACCACGCTTCATGCGTACAGTAAACTCCATCCTTCAGGGACTTTAATTTTGATAGGAGCATTTGCAGCTGAAATATGATATTTAATTTTGGATCAGCAAATGCTTCTGGCATTTGACTTGAATTATCTTCTGAATGAGGATCATATTAATGATAATTCAATTCATATAGCATATTATCCAGCTGCTTATTCCATCCCCCAAATGTTAGAAAAACTAACATATACCCCAATCTTCTTTGGGGGAACCTATCTTTGTGCATTCTGGTAGAGAAATTAATCATATACCACACTCAAAAGTTATAAGATAGTAAAAATATTTGGTTTCTGATCCTAAACCAATTGTGAGGGGAGGACTTATCAATTATTATTGGTCTGATGCATACAAGTGCTGCTGTATGCAATTTAGAAAATCTTAGACCAACACATGAAATTTTGTTCTCACAAGCAATAGTTTAGCCATTAATGAGAGGTATTCAATGCTAAACCAACTTGGATATAAACCAGCATTATCAAGATGAACTGTCTTGATTTCATAATCTGAAAATTATGCTCTTAACTGAGAAAAGCAATTTTCAAATACCAAACTGCAGGTTGACAATAATCGCACATGTAACCATCTCATATACGCATCTATAAGTGATTTACATGACAGGTGAATGGGCCCATATTCACCTTTTATATATTTCAGATTATGGGTCTTAGTCCCAACTGTAGCTGGTATAATCAATTTATTATGAGAACAAGCAACACAAGAGAATTCTTGAAGAATCTTCTAGTTCTTCAGTATATGCTTATCTGAATTCGCAAATAGCTCATTTAAAAATGGCAAATGAAAACTTCAAGTTTTTCATGGCTTGTGCTATTTCTTAGTAAACTTGTGGTTTACTATGGCATAGACTTATGCATTAGTAAACTTCTGATTTACTGTGTCTACTTTTGCCTTAGTAAAGCTTTTGATTTACTATGACTGCTTTTGCATTAGTAAACTTCTGGTTTAAAATGATACATAAAATAACACAAATTGAATAATAAGGTGGGTCACTTCTCACATACATATTATTTTACTCTATATGATTGTGGAAACGTGCAGATTTTCAATCTTCAAATCATTTGTTGTCTCAATATGATAGCCATTTGTATTAGTAAACTTCGGGTTTACTACAATATATGTTTTGACCATAATCATATAATATGAATGACATATTTGTATATAAGCTCTTCGAGAGCCTTTATTTATTATCCACAATCTAAGGTTATTTGGACACTACTGGTGTAATATGTCTTCTAGACAAATAATTAGCTCTTCGGGAGTTTTTGATACATTTTGTACTATCAAATATTGTTCAGATACTTCTAGTATCATGAGAGAATATCATAATAAAATGAGCAATATAAAACAATTGCTTAAGCACAAATAAACACCTATTTGTAATATTTTCCTACTTCAGAAGGAAATTTCAATTGTGTTACTTCTTCAGGAGCAAATTTAAAACACAAAATATTGAGTATATACTCCCTCTTCTAGAGATGAATTGTAATATATTTACATCAAAAGCGCGTTCATATTTCGAGCTTTATTTATATTATCACAGATACTTCAGGGAATGGATTTATATTTAGCAAAAGTTTTCATCCTTCTGGAACGGAACATAATTATCTGAACGTGCATTAATCACACCAAATTGTGTGATGGCTTAGAACCTCTTTTAAGATAATGCTACTTCAAGAGCAAATCGAGGCATGCAAGTAATATAGAGAAATTTTCTCTTAACTTATCTTCAATTGTAACCATAGAAAGCCTAAATTATCACTTCTGGTCGTCATAAGCATATACCACTTCTGGTGATTAACAAAATTTAGTTACAATGAGATATACGAAACATAACCACTTCTGGTGGTTGTATATTTCTTGCAAACTCTGCTGGAGTTTAAGTAGATCTAACTATGTTATCCGCTTTGTAAACTTTTATTAATATATGATGATGAAAACAAATACCAAAATATGTACTGTATATGTATCATATAATCTAGCAAGCGATGGATAAAGATATTAAACCAAATATAAGTAGAAGCCTCAAATTACTTTACACAAATTTGGCCACTCCAGACGTAAGTGATATCCACATCACTACCGCCGAGAAGAAAAGCTCGCCACCTCAAGGATACAATCTGCCTTATGATGCTTGGAATGAACAATATCTAACCACGGACGTAAGAGCGTCTCCTTACATCGGAGATGAACACTGAACTCGAAAGCAATTCAAAGTAAGTGCTCAAAATGACAGAGTCTCGTGCTGATAACGTGTTATAAAATAAAGATTATAAAGTAAACAACCGAAGACAAGTATAGAGAGAGGGTGATATATTATTCAACTTCAAACTGATGTACATAATGAATTGAAATCTTCTCTATTTATAGAAGAAAGGAAGCAGCTGCGAGGCTTTTCAGGAAGTAGTTTCGAGGCTTTTCTTGAGCTGCTTGTAAGCTACCTGCATGAGCTGCTTGCAACCTGCCTGTTTAATAAGAAGCAGTTGCAAGTCATTTCAATGAGTTGCTTGCAACCTGCATGCATCAGTTATTTGTAGATAAACTTCAACAGAGTACTAAATGAATAATTTTCTTCAAAAAAAATATCTATAACAAAATAATTAATGAACATCTACAATATAATAATTTCATAACAATACTGAGCATGTAGTCATTTTACCTTGCTTTTTTAGTTTAGTATGAGTATGATTTTTTTTTATAGTTATTATCAAAAAAGAAATTAAAAAAAAAGGTGAGCAAATGAGATTATGCCACCTCGCCACAAAATGACAAAGTTTCATAATAAAGTTTGAGTCCCTTTTATCCAAAATTCTCATGGCATCACATGGGCAGATTCACGTTTTGACCATTTCAATTTTTGGAAGAATATTTTCTCTACATTCCTTTCATCTTATCCCTAATATTCACCCCACATTATAAAAACACACACACACGAAAAAACAGAGGGACGGAGAGAGAGAACGCAAATTGGGGAGGTCGGAGCTGGACAAAAAACGAGAAGAAACAGACACAGAAAAAAACAGAGTAGCAACAAGTGAGGCACCTGAAAACAGAGCACAAAAAGATTGAGAGAAAAAAGATAGATCTGGGAAGAGAGAACGGTTGGAGAACTCAAAAACCAAGTAGTGCCTTCTTCTTCTTCTCCATGCGAGCAATAGTAGTAGATCTCTCTTCCTTCTTCCTTAATTTGTTTCACCTTCTCTGTGGGAACGCCATGAAAAGCACAGCCATAGAACTCCATTAAAGCCAGCTCTTCTCCTTCAAAAAAAAAACCCACCATAAATCACCCCAAACTTCAGCTCTAAACCCGGCAAAACCAGCCATGAAATAGCTTGAGTTTAGCTTCTAAAACAGTTCAAAGAAGCAGTGAAAATACAGCTGCTTCATGCGACAAAACGCAGCAGCTGTTGCTTGTCTTCTTCCTCCAAAAAAACCCGATCTCAAGCCATCTGTAAACCAACCGAAACCACAAACTCAACAGCTGGCTTCCACCACTGTTAAAACGCAGTCGAAGTTTGAGCTCTAAAAGTCCGTTCGGGTTCGAAGGTTTTCGATCGGCGTCCTGTTTGCGTTTTCGGTCCCGATGCTGTTGTTCGGTTTCAGTTTTCTTACCTCAATGGTTATCGCTATTGTACAAAGCTTGGCTTGGATTTCTCTTTATTAATACATTAAACATGATTTTCCACCAGTGAAGGTTCGTTCCCTTTTATCTTGTCACTCCGTTAAGTTGTCATCAATATGCTGCATATTTCCATAATCGAATGTAGTGAGCTGCAATAGAAGACCATGAAATCCGTAATCCTTATTGCTTTGTTTTCATTATTTAGTCTTGTCTTATTTTATATTTTTCTTAGTTATGTTATTGACTTTGCATATAATCTGTTTGTTTAAAGTGCTCAATGATGAATCTTTTTTTTTTTGGTTTACTCTTGATTTGCTAAATATTAGTTTAATTTGTATCATGTCATTCTTATGTTGTAGATTAGAGGTCTGATTCAAAGTTTAGGATAATATGACTTAGGTTTGATGAAATGAGCCACAGGGAAATGGGTTTAACGTTGGTTCGTAGGGTGGTTTTGAAACATAGTATTTGGACTTTGATTTA
The DNA here is from genome assembly GCA_005239525.1 of Nicotiana knightiana. Classification (NCBI taxonomy): domain Eukaryota; kingdom Viridiplantae; phylum Streptophyta; class Magnoliopsida; order Solanales; family Solanaceae; genus Nicotiana; species Nicotiana knightiana. Next base: position 13,015 of record ML432691.1, read on the forward strand.
AAACTAGGAAGATTTGGACCTATAAGGGCATCTTCTGGTGCATTATTATCTATTTGGTATTTTTTTGTTTCAATGGAACACCAAATTTTGCTCTATTTGGTGTGCCACGGTTCATTAACACCAAATTTAATTTATTATTATTTTATTCATTTTTTTTATTTTTTTGGACTTTTAATTTATCATATATTGTGTATATAATTAATTTTTATATTAAGATCTTTATAATTTTAATTGTATATCCTATTTTTTGATATATTAATTTTTGTATATATTATTATTATATAAAATTATAAGTTAATTTTATTATTATTATAATTGTATAAAAAGAAATATAACCATTATTTGAAAATGGAAAATGCAAATGTAAGATATCTAATGTTGCTAAAATTGAAAAGTGAAAACTAAAATTTAAACAAGAAAATTAACAATACATAAAATAAAAATACATTAAAATTAAAAGTACATCAAAGGAGGATACATTAAAATTGAAATTACATTAAAAAAACATAAAACATAAGTTTAGTAATCCGGTATGTCATTTTCAGGTGCACCAAAATTACTAAAAAATTGAGAGAACGGGGTAGAAGATTGTTGTGCTTGTGGTTGTTGAAATTGTTGACTTCTTTTATCGATTATTCGTTTTTGTTCTTGTCACAAAAATTCACGAAGATTTGGATCGTCAATGGAATTCAACTTCGTCAATAAAATTTTATTTTCTTCTTTGATTACGACCTTTGGATATGGCATGCGTATTTTGGTATGCCCGGCACCAACAATGACATTAATGTTTTAGAATCATCACATTTATTCTCCAATCTCGCTAATGGTATTGCTCCTCCAGCCCGTTATGTTATTCAAGGAAAAGAATATGACATGGGTTATTATTTAGCTGACGATATATATTCAAAATGGTCTACTATTATGCAAACTATTCGGGAGCCACGTTCAGCAAAAAAGAAATATTTTGCAATGAAACAAGAATCATGTCGAAAAGATGTTGAACGTGCATTCGGAGTTGCAATCTCGTTTTGTAATTGTTGCAGGTCCGTCACGTTTTTTGGAGAAAAAAGGTGCTACATGATATAATGAGCACATGTATTATACTGCACAACATGATAATTGAGGATGAGCGTGATTTTAATGCACCAATTCAAGTTGCACGTAAATGTCCAGCTCCTACGGTAGAAATGGCAGTAGATGAAGATCACCGATTTGAATAATTTTTAGCTCGACACAAAAAAATTAAGGATAAAGATGCGCATTTCGCACTTCGTAATGCATTAATCGAGCATTTATGGGAGAATAGAGGTGAAAGTTAAATATTTATGTAGTACTTAAAATAAATTTGACTATGATGTAATATTTATTTAATTATCTTTTATCAATGATTTCACTTTTAGTTGATTTATCCTTTAAAATAATTTTGTAATAAATGATTATATAAGTGGTGAATGTGAATTATGTGATGAATATGGCAAAAAGAAAAAAAAAATAGAATTTGTTTGAAGGAAATAAAAAATAAAATTTAAATAGAAGATAATAATATAATATAGAAGAGAGAAGAATATAAAAAGAAATTTTTTGTGAAAAAAATAGTGTAGTGGTTGAAGCAAATTTGGTGTTATACTATTTTGGTGTGAAATTTGGTGTTAGGGTTGGAGATGGTCCAACAAAGTGTTGGAATTCAGTTGTTGCGCTATGGAGTAGTTATAATTTGTCACTTTCTAATAATAGTTAAATCGTACATTTCTTCCACAATGTCCATTCCATAAACTTGGCCTCACAATCAATCTCAAGCTAGTTTAGGAACAATTATGAACACTCGTAGTTTATTTTAAGCGCGATTAATAAATTCATTATGACTATGGGTACGGTTACCGTGGCATAGTCATGATACGTAATGCCTAAGTCGAGTGTGCGTTTCACGTGACTCGACCGTCACTTCAAATAATAATAAAAATAAACATATTGTAAATCGCGGTTGTGTTTCACGTGGCGCGATTCACAATGTGTACAAAAACAATAAGTGCGCGACATCGCGACTTATTTAAATAAATTTCATAAATCCTAAAAAAACAATTAAAATTCTATTAAATGCAGTTAGAAAGTAAAATGCACAATAGGTTTTTAAACGTGTAATAAATCAAATAATTAGACCAATTATTACTAGTTGAACGACTGTGCTAAAACCATGGAACTCGGGAGTGCCTCACACCTTCTCCCACGTTAACATAATTCCTTACCTGGTCTTCTGTGTTCGCAGACTTTAAAACAAAGTCAAATTTCCATGATTTGGGATTTTAAAATAAAACGGTGACTTGGGACACCATAAATATTCCAAGCGGCGACCCTGATTAAATAAATAATCTCATTTTGAATAATGTCACTTTAATTGAAATAACTCCCTATCCCTCGGGAAAAAGGAGGTGTGACATCTCTGGCGACTTTACTGGGGACTAAACCTAGAATCTCTGGTTCAGGGTTCAGAATTTGAGTTTAGAATAACCATTATACTTGGCTTTTGTTTATTATCTTATATTACTTGTTTGAGCATAATGTGCTAAATATCATTTTTTACTGCTTTGATATTCTTTGAACTGTATATAAAATTGTTACGCTACTCCTCTTCTCTCTAAGTCTTCTAAATCTTATGAGAAGCGCACGCTGGCGTGGCTTCTTTTCTGTTAGAGTGTCATGTCCCTTATTAGAATGAGGATCGGATAAGTTACAAAGTCGGATGGTCTTTTGGCTCACGGTACGTTAACCCCCCTCGGCTCGAGTTATCCGCTCGGGTAAGCTAGGTCTAGAACTCCACACCTTTAAGGTTTTAAACCTAGAATAACATAGCCTCAGGCCCGATCCTTAGTAGGAACGTTTGTTTGCATCACGTACATTTGACTTAGGGGACTCAACACAGGGGTTGGGTCCGTCTAGGACAGGTGTATCCGAAACTAAAAAGACCATTCTGATGCATCTTACGCGCTACTTGTACATTTGTTTGATCTGGTTTATATGTTGACCGGATTTTAGAATAGGGAAAGAAAATTGAAAAAAAAAAATAAGAGAAGGAGAATAAGAGAGTGAAATTCACATGGTTCTCACAAAATCCATGTGTTCAAAAATTGAACTATGTCTAGTTTTACTCAAACAGTGTTGAAAAATAGACTGAGATTTTAAAAATATTCCTTGCTTTTGGCTGAACTACGCGGGTCTGATTCTCACCGGGTGTGAGATATGTAGGCAAACCTCATCGGTTCCGGCCCCAATTTCTAAAAATCCAAAAATATTTTCCTTTAATTCCTTCTTTAGAAGTCTTTTCTTAGAAATATTAAAAAAAGAAATATTTTGAGCCAAATATATTTTTCTTTCTTTTTTAGAAGTTTTTCATTCGAAAAAAAACAAACAAATCAAATCAAAATCCAAAAAATATTTTTTACCTTTTTTTAGAAGTCTTTCCCAAAATTCAAAAAAAAAAATCAAAAATCCAAAATATATTTTCTTTCCTCTTTAGAAATCTTTCTTTTCAAAATTCTCAACAAAAAGAAACCAAACAAATCAAATTCCAAAAATATTTTCTTTCTTCTTTATAAGTCTTTCTTTTGAAAATTAAAAAAAAAATCAAAATCTAAAAAAAAGTTAATTTACTTCCTTTATTCTTGGTCTTTCCGAACTTCGCAAGATCTAATTCATGTTCCCACATGATACGCAGGCAACCCACATCAGGTTCAATCGAATGATTTTGAAAAAAAAAAGAAAAAAAAGAAAAAAAAGGAGTGACAAAAGATAAAAACAAAGAAAAGGAAAAAAGAGAGTGTTCATTCTAATATGCTTGTTGTTTTGAAATAAAATCTGGTTAAAGGTGGTCGGTTTGTTGGTTTGCAATGGCGAGTCTAGGATCCCTCAGAAATAAAAGCATATTCTCAACCGAAGGAACAAGGACCACTATTGTTGATCTAACTAAGGTTATGAAAAGGCAAGTAGACAAGTTGGTAATAAAAATGGAGGCAAATGTTGGCTGAATTCTACCAGTTTTGAGCAGTAGGACATGCTCTGCTTGGATGATCTATGATGATAGGGAGACATGAGAATTTGTCCAAGTCCTTTGGTAAATTAGTTACTGTGAAAGTTCCCATGCAGTAAGTCCTAAAATTCGATAGCCAATATGGGGATCGATTTGACCAAAAGTCAAAATTTGAGTGTTGAATCCACAACAATAAAAATGGTTGAATGCCGTAGTAATGCTGAGATGAAATACAATTTGTTCTTTTGTGTCATTCTATGTTTAGTTCTTTTGTCGCTAGTGTGAACAACTATTTTTTGACCACACCCAAATTCTATACTATTTTGCTATAA